>CM047431.1:35676229-35779039 GCA_026168455.1 Theocolax elegans | reverse complement strand
TTATTGACTAAAAAAAATTGTTTGTAACTGAATACTAGGTTAATTAATTACGCATTATATTATATTTTATATTTTTATTCAATTAAATTCTAAAATTATAAATTTTAAAAATATAAAAATATGTATATATTTAGTGTGATTTCGACCGAGGGAGCGTTAGCGACCGAGGAAATGTTGCTAGTACAACAGTAATTCCGCAATCCCTCAAAAATTCCCGAATCATCCGGGAAAACACGTAATTGGTGGAATGATCCCGGAATACATATAAAATTCCCAATATCTCCAGCAAATCCCGTAATTCGGAGAGTTTTCCCGAAATACCTCAGAAATTCCGGAAATATCCAGGAAATCCCGCCGTTAGTGGAATAATCACTGAATACCACAGAAATTCCGCAATTCCTCAAATATTCCCGAAACATCCGGGAACTCCCGTAATTGGTGGAATGATCCCGGAGTACATATAAAATTCCCAATATCTCCAGGCAATCCCGGAATTAGGAGAGTTTTCCCTGAATGCCACAGAAATATCCAGGATATTCTGCAATTAGTGGAGTCATCCAGCAAATCCTCATAAATTCCCGAAATATTCAGAAAATCCCGCAATTTGTAGAGTCATCCCCCGCTTATGTGCGTATGCTTTGAATATCTCTTCAACTCTACGTATCAGTCTCGTTTCGTTTGAAACACTCGTAAAATAATCTGTTCCTTAGCTTTATAAATTATATTTTATATTACTGCATTTACTTAGAATCATTCTTTATCAACCTTATTTTGTTCGTCTTCTACGCCGTATTTTATTCTAAACTACGCAGTACTTTTTACGAAAAATAATAATATAATTTTTCGTCGGGACGCGACAAACTCCCCCCCTTTTTAAAAACGACGCCCTCGTCGTTGATCAAGATTATTATTATATTATTATTTCTCTCAACATAAGATATCATACTTTATTTAAATTATAAACATTATTTCGATTAATTTTTCTTTATTTCTTATGGTGAACTTTATAAACCATATTACAATTATTTCTTTCGTAGTTCAACTTCGGTGGTTATTATTTTCATACATCTATTACATTATTTCAAACAGTTTAACAGTATTGATATAGTTCACCTACAAAAATAGATACTTAAATAAAAAAAAAATTTATTATTACATTTTTATTCTAGATAGTCCGAAAAATTGTATAATTATTATTAAATGTGTTTTCTGTAGATAAAAAAAAAATTTATTTATCTTTAGTTGGTACCCCTAATTTTTAGTATACATCAAGTCATGTTAAAAATATATGTTACTAGTATTTTTTTTTTTCTCGTAGCCACATTTTTTTTTTTTACAAAATTTTCAATTTTCTTCTATGATATTTGTATGCTTACATATATATTTTCTAAAAAGTTAAACAAAACAGTTAATATTAGTTTACTTTTTATTTTACATTTATTTAATTAATAATTCTACTGTTACGAATTGTTAAAGAGAAGAAAAAAAAATTTCCTATTCTTATGCAATATAGATTCTCCCTTCAATGTGAACAATGTTAGTACATCCTATCTTAATAATATATTTATATATTTTTTTATAAAAGGATTAGGAGTGAAGAAAATTTGATTTTCTTCGCTCCCCCTCCCCCTCAAAATAAATCAAACACATAATTTTTTTGACCTTTTTTTTTTAGAATTTTCTTTCAGCCATTAGAAACAAAGATTCACTTTTAATATAATAGAATATATAATTGAGAATAGTTAATTTAGTTTCATAAGAAAAAGATACAATCGCTACAAATGAGAAAATAAAATGAGCAATACATAGTGACAGTGCGAAAATTGAGTAGGCTAAGTAGGCCCATATAGAACCATCCTCCTATATCTTGGGAGAAAGAGTAGACTACACTGAATAAACGGTACGACAGAGTAACCCAAAAAAGTTACAAAACTGTTCAATGCTTGCGTATCATAGAATTGTGGCAGCAACGTTCGATTTTATTCGCTTAATTCCATTATGTTTCACGTTAAAAGGACTAATTTACACTCTTTTTATTTTATTTTTTTGAGGAAAAATTTAAATATTCGTCGTTTTCTTGATTCTATTTAAACTATCAACTGTAGAAACTTATTTGTTATGTTCAAGTAAAAAAAAAGAGAATCGTTTGAATTTGTTTACTTTTTAGTCTCCATTGAAAGAATATTAATTTTGAATAATATTTAAATAAACTCACCAGAATTTACTACTAATTATATTATTTTTGTAATTTTTTTTTTGCTACACATTGTTTTATTGGTAATATTAACATGAGAAAAATATTATTTATCTGTATCAATTATCATTGGATATCCTAAATTGTTTTATAAAATTTTTAAAATTTATTTGTTATGTACGTTTTTTTTTTATACCATTCGAAACAATTAGCATACCTATTGTTTATAAATAAAAGGAAAATCTTCTAATGTGCCTGTCTTAGGTTTTATATTACTAGTTATTTATAAAAATTGAATAATCGTATGGAATTAATCGTATGAAAATAAATGTTGTTTTTATTTTTTTACATAGTTTGTTTAAATCAGTGTTTATGAACAAAGTATTAGATTGAACACTAGTGTGAACTGCATTGGCATAAATACTAAATTGTACAATTTTAATTATTATTGTTTTTATTAATAGTTGAATTTTGAACTTTATCCACAAAATTGACAAATTAGTCGAATTTTCGGCATTTTTTTTTTTTTTTTATTAAAATCAATATTATAAATATTCTCATACTTTGAATCTGATTCGAAGATTTTGTCCGACATGTGTATTGATACTATTAGTGAGTTTACTTTACTTAATTACTTTAATTAATGAAGTTTTAAACTTTTTTTTTATTAATTTTAAAAAAAAAACTTTCTTTTCCCTCCTCTTCTCGTTTCTTTGCATTCGTTGTTTTGTTGTACAGATTCTCCTATGTCCATTGAGTATAGTGTTAGATTTTTTTTTGTTTCTAGTATGCTAAACTCTTCTTATATATTTATATCTGCGCGACCAGTAAGAAAATATGACTAATTAACAGAATTACTAGAGTCAAGGTAAGTTCAGTTGTAATTATTTATATAGGTTTACATTTTGAACGGTATGTAGGAAGGATAAGTGACCGTGTTGCTGGAGCATTTACCGCAACGAGGAGGAAAGGGTGCAATCAAGCACTCCTTAGGAAGGATAAGTGACAGTGTTGCTGGACCATTTACCGCAACGAGGAGGAAAGGGTGCAACCAAGCACTCCTTAGGAAGGATAAGTGACAGTGTTGCTGGACCATTTACCGCAACGAGGAGGAAAGGGTGCAACCAAGCACTCCTTAGGAAGGATAAGTGACAGTGTTGCTGGACTATTTACCGCAACGAGGAGGAAAGGGTGCAACCAAGCACTCCTTAGGAAGGATAAGTGACAGTGTTGCTGGACTATTTACCGCAACGAGGAGGAAAGGGTGCAACCAAGCACTCCTTAGGAAGGATAAGTGACAGTGTTGCTGGACCATTTACCGCAACGAGGAGGAAAGGGTGCAATCAAGCACTCCTTAGGAAGGATAGGATATAGGTTTTAGGTTTAGTGATGTGTTAGACTCCAATGATTCTATTTATTGTAAATCATTTTTTTTTTATATATATAACAATTAAATTTAAATTTGACTAAGTTCAACTGACATTGAAAATTTAAACCTTTTTCTTACTTTCCTTTGTACATTAACATCATTGTTATCTTAGGCGAGAAGAGTAAAGAGAAAAAGACCTTTTTTCTTTGTTATTTGCTTTATTCGTTTCTAGTTTAATAATCGCGTATTTATTTAATTTAAGTGAGTGTATGCTTTTCTTGTAATGATCTTTCCGTATAATAAAAAAAAAATATTATTTCCTTGTAGTTTATTTTCGTCGTTACTTTAGATATATACATATTATTTTTATATCGTTTTTTTTTTTTGTATAAAGTCAGATAAATTGAAATAATTTTATTTCAAGTTGAATGTATGCCAATTGTGATTACAAGATAATAAATATTATTCTATTGACAACTTTTAGAACTGTAAAATATACATATAAGTGCGTATACATATTTTCAAGCACATTGGGGCTATTATATATTATATACCTATGTTTAGGCACTACAAAGGTTCCATATATGAATATCTTAACCTATTAACATGCACTATTTTCGTTTTATTATGAGGTAGCTCTATTTTTACATTTCCCTTGTTATTAACTATTTCTAAAATCCGATGTGGTCCAGTATATTGATCGCCTAGTTTGTATTTCTTCCCTCCTTTTAATAACCAGACATTATCCCCTGTCTGAAATTCTTGATGATTGGCTTTCCTGTCGTAATAGAATTTTGACCTATGTTTAGAAGCTATTAATTTTTCTCGCGCGATTCCCTGTATTTCGTTTAAACGTTGTCGTAAATTTATAATGTAATCATCATACGTTGGAACTCGTTCTCGTGGGTCTAAAGGTTCGTTTGATGGTAGTCGCGCTTTTCTTGCAAAAACAATTTCAAAAGGTGTGTAGAGATGACCCTCATGTACCGACGTATTATATGAAAACGCGGCTAATTCGCATAACTCATCCCATGAGTCATTTCTTTCTATCATTGTTTTTAAATAATCTGCTAAGCTGCTATGAAAACGCTCAACGGAGTTGGACTGAGGGTGATAAGCCGTGGTTTTAACTTGTTTAATCTTAAAAATTTTCGCTACTTCTCTCATCAGACTACTTAAAAATGAGGTACCTTGGTCGGATATAATTAACAACGGGGCGCTAAAAATTGAAAAGTGTCGACGAACTAACGCTTCGGCGATCGTTGCCGCGGTCGCGTCTGGTATGGGTATCGCCATACAGTATTTTGAAAGGTTGCATTGAATGGTTAATATATTATTGTTATTATTTCGAGATCTGGGAAATGGTCCCACAAGATCGACCGATATGGATTCCATAGCCGAGTACGGAGTATCTGTTATTATCATACGTTGTTTAGTTTTAACACGAACCAATTTTTTTAGTTGGCAAGTTAAACAATGTCTAATGTAGTTTTGTACATCTTTCTTAATGTCTGGCCAATAAAAACGTTGTTTTATACGTTTATAGGTTTTTGTTACCCCTTTATGTCCTGCACAAGCAGACTCGTGCATTTCGCGAATAATATTTTCCCTATTACTCTCTTCCACACATTTTATGAATCCTAAACAAATAATTATTTTTACATTAATTTTTCGTAGAGTTATACTTATTTGTTTCAATATTTCGTTCCATGAAACGTTTTCAATAAATTCGCTCTTTGCGATACTTATTGAACGTAATTTTTCTTTTAATATAATATTTTTTAAATTTAATAGATTCGTTTTAGATTATTAATAATTTCTGAAGTACTCAGTCGCTCTTCGTCACGTAACACCATAGCAAAATGCATTTTTCCGTTTTTGTTATTGATTCTTATTTCTCCTGGATTTAAATTGGAAAAATGAGGTAGTAATAATTTTGAAGCCAAATTTCTGGATCCTTCATCTAAAGGCATTCCAGTCGTAGTTATGAAATAAACGTAATTATCTTTTCTCATAAAGAGTTGTTCTTTAACTTCAATGAATTTCTTTTCATCATTTGGTTCTTCGTAAACATCCTTCTCTTCCCAGGACTCGTCAAATTTGTTGTTAAAATTATCTACCTCCATGGGTTGTAATCTTTTGTCTGAGTTGACTATCGTTTCAATTTCCTCGGGGGCTTCTTGTATTATAGGAAGGTTTTTGACTGGTTCTTTTGATATATTTGACTTGTTGGGTCGTTTAGCTCTCTTTCGTTGTAGTTTGGCCGTGTTATTTTTCCTGCACGACTGCGTGTTTCCATAGAATGATTTTTAATAACATAAACGGGTTCTTCTATTGGATTTCTTGATAACGCGTCAGCATTAACGTTACTTTTACCGGCTTTGTATACGATGTCAAAGTCGTATGCATTCAGTTTTATTCTCCATCTACTAACTCTAGATGTCGGATCTACTGAGTTTTTAAACCAAACAAGTGGTTTATGATCTGTTATAATGAGGAAACGACGGCCTCTTAGATAGCAATCGAACTGAGTAACGGCATACAGTATGGCTAATGCTTCCCTTGAATAAGTATCATATTTTTGCTCGGCTTTGTTTAATACTCGTGAAACATAAGCAACTGGTAGGTCGGTTCCCACCTCTCCTTGTGATAATATTGCTCCTATTGCTGTACCGCTAGCGTCACAAGTCACTATAAATGGTTTGTTAAAATCTGCGATTTGTAGTATTGGTTGCTTACACAATTTTTCTCTTAAATCATCGAATGCCTTTTGAACCTCGCTGGACCATAGAAAAGGTGCGTCTTTCTTTAATAAATTACTTAATGGTCTAGCTATACCCGAAAAATTCGCAATGAATCGTCTATAATAACCTGCTAATCCTAAAAATTGACGTATGTTTTTCACTGTTTTTGGAATTGGAAATTTTTTTACTGCTTCTAATTTTTTTGGATCCGGCAAAACCCCTTCTGGTGATAGTACGTGTCCCAGATACACTACTTCTCTCTTCAAAAATTCACATTTGTCTGGCTGTAATTTCAGATTTGCGGCGCGTACTCTTTGCAAAAATTTTTCAAACTTTTGGTTATGCTCCTGAATATTTTTAGCGTATATAACTGCGTCGTCAAGGAATAAAAATATTTCTTTGCCTTGCATGCCTTCGAAAACACGATCAATCATTCTTTGAAAAGTGGCTGGAGAATTGCATAATCCCATAGGCATTGTTTTAAATTGAAATAAACCGAATGAAGATGCGAAAGCTGTTTTGTGTCGATCTTCTTGTGCTAATGGAACTTGTAAAAATCCTTGACATAAATCCAAGACGGTGAATACACGATTTTCTGGTCCGATTTGATCGATAATATCTAGTATATTAGGTAATGGGTATCGATCCTTTACGGTTTTATCGTTTAATTGTCGAAAATCGACAACTAGTCGGTATCGTTTATTACCTTGACTATCAGGCTTTTTTGTTACTAGAAAAACAGGCGATGTATAATTGGAACTTGATGGTTCAATTATGTCTCCTTCAATCATTTCTTTTAATTGTTTATCAAGTTCGCTTTTGAGAGCATGAGGAAATCTATATGGCTTAGCTGTGATTGGTATGTCGTCGACAGTCGGTATCTTATGTTCGATAGCATTTGTCACGCCTAATTTTTCTCCTTTTAGACAGAAACAATCCGAATATTTATCAATTAAATTTTCTATAGATTGTCTTTGTTCCTCGTCCATTTTATCAAAATGCAATGCTTCTTTTAATCGTCCGTTACGATTAAGTGTACTCGTATCCTCCGTTATGTTAAGTATCCTCGCTTCAGATCGATTGTCAGAAATGTCGTGTATGTCGACCTCTTCACTTTCATAACTATAAAAATTATTAATATAAGGTTTATTTGAATAAACCAAATAACTGTTATTCATTTCGTTTTCGTGTATGGCTTCGACAAATTCTTTTCGTAAATTTTCGTTTATAACTCGTTCATTCAATAAAAAATCGCTAGGGTCCTCATCCTGTTCATTTTCTTCCTGTATGTTTATTAAATTCTCATTATTTATCTCATTTTTAGTTTCTTCAGTTCCTTGTTTATTTATCCATAATATTTCGGTTCTCGGGATAGTATCTAACTCTTCCCCCGACATAACCAATTCTTTGTTATTCAATTTACTAACATTTTTATCACGGGGTCCGCATTTATCGCCCTCCTCGATTTCGTAATCCATTCTTACTGGACAATTCATCTTTTTATCAACAAAATCTTGCTTATTTTCACGAGGTCCGCACTTATCGCCCTCCTTGATTTCGTAATCCATTCGTACTGGACAATTCATTTTTTTATCAACAAAATCTTCCTTATTTTCACGAGGTCCGCATTTATCGCCCTCCTCGATTTCATAATCCATTTGTACTCGACAATTCATCTTTTTATCAACAAAATTTTCCTTATTTTCACGAGGTCCGCATTTATCGCCCTCCTCGATTTCATAATCCATTTGTACTCGACAATTCATTTTTTTATCAACAAAATTTTCCTTATTTTCACGAGGTCCGCATTTATCGCCCTCCTCGATTTCATAATCCATTTGTACTCGACAATTCATTTTTTTATCAACAAAATTTTCCTTATTTTCACGAGGTCCGCATTTATCGCCCTCCTCGATTTCATAATCCATTTGTACTCGACAATTATTAACTGTCTTATTCAATAATTTTCTTCATTTTTTATTTCATTTTCAATATCATACTTTAGGTCAACTTCGTTTTCATAATTAGTACAGGAGGGACTCTCAGCCATCCTATCGAACAATGGTGCTTCAATAATACCATAATTTTCAGTAATTTCATCAAATTTTTCTTTAATACGTGGCTCAGTCACATCACATACCCGTGGCTGCGCTTTTCCATTATTTATTTGTAATCGTTCTTCATTCATTAATCCATAACAATTTTCACTTGCTTTACATGTATTATTCCTTAGATCCGACTCCTCGTCGATCTGATGTACTTGTATTTTGTCATTTTTATAATCGTCATATAACTCTTGTTCTTTTTCACTGTGATTGTATAGGTTTTCGTCGTTGCCATTTTGATTTCTTCCATTTTTTTGTTCTTGCTCGTAGATTTCATACGATTCGTTTGTGTCAAATTTTATAAACATTTCATCATTTTCGTGTAATTGAAAATCACTTGACGTTTCTGAGTCACTATCGGTATAATTATAAAATCTTGAATTTTTCATGTTCGTATAACCATTGTTTTCCCTTGGTTTTGGCATATATCGTATTGATTTTCGGTCATAATTTTCGATATTCTCCACTATATATATCGATTCATCCGTTTGCATATTGTTTGCATTTTCAAAGGGGAGGATTAATCCGTTAAATTCTAAATATTGTTCCAAATAATTGATTTTTGCATCGTTTCTACGGAAAAAATCGGTGCCTAAGATTCCGTCTTGTTGTATAGGGAACGAATCATGTACTAAATTGAGTTCCACGGGAGATCCTTCGAAATCTACTCTGATTTTACCACGAGTAGTTAATGAGTGGTCAGTTATGCCTTTTAACAATATATCATTTTCGTCAATTTTTACGCGAGAGTCTACTTCTGACTCTTTAATTAGACTTACCGATGCTCCTGTATCTAGCAAAAATTTTAACGGACGTCTTAACTGACCGGTATCGAAGATTACGACCGGGGCTGAACTCTGTTGGCTTAAATTTATTTTCGCGGTGCGGAGGGGACGTTTGAGCGGGTTTCCGCGCTCGAAGTAGAGGGAATTTGATTCGTAGCCTCTCTCTCGACCCTCCTCGGAGAGAGAGTATCGGTGTTTCCCTGATTTTGATTTCCTTCTCTTATTTCTCTTTGTAACTTATAACAATCGCGCTTTATGTGACCGGGTTTTCCGCAATGAAAACAAGTAACTGGTGATCTTATATTATTATTCGATTCGTTATTAATATATCGTGATTCTTGGGAAGTTGGATTAACCGGCTCGCGCACACCGCGAGTCCCGGAATTATTTCCCCGATCTTCTTTGTTAAATTGCTGCGACGAGTATTTATTATTATTATAACGAACAAAGGAATCATTTTTATCTCTGTCTCTATTTGGTAAAAATTCCGTCTGATTTTGATACTCATTCCAACCACCAAATTGTAAATTTGGTCTATTATAATTACGACTGTTATCCGAGCGATTTTGTGGGCTGTATGAACTGTTTATGGGATTACGTCGGTTGTTATTATCGGAAAATCTTTCCGCCAAACTTCGTGCTAATTTGAAACAATTTATGGCTCCATGACCAGTCTTAGAACAATATTGACATACAATCGGAGAGTTATTAGAAATATAGTGTACTTTACGCGTTTCTCGAGTTGAACGAAAACGAGCCTCTTCTCGGCTCGGCGTCTCCTCGTCCAAGACGCTACAAGCGAACTCGCGCTCCACCTCGAGCGCTTGTTCACGAGCCTGTTTTATAGAACTTGGGGTCCCTAAACGCGCACGAATTTCCCAACGAAGCCCTTTTAAAAAGAATTTTAAACAATCTCGCCTTATTTCAAGCATGAAATGATCTGCTATCGCGACTCGTCCCTCTCTGTCGGCCGCTTTGACTATTTCATTTTTTATTTCTTGTAGCCGATTAAAATAAGCAACGACTGTCTCATTGTTTTTTTGTTTTAATTTAGCTAGTTCTCCCGTCCACTCGTAATATGTTTTTATCGATCCGAAGGTGTTTTCGAAAAAATCGGATATTTCTTTGATAGAATTAAAATTTTCTCCGCGCGCACAAGTTAAAGCTTCCCCATATAAACGCATTCGAATAAGTTTTGTTAATTCTTTTTCATACTCCGACGGTAAAATTTCTTTTGCTTCGTTGCATCCGTCCAAAAATTGCGATAAATTTATATTATGACCGTTAAACCGCGGTATTAAATCTAGAGCGTCCTTTAGCGATAAACCTCGAATTTGAGACGTCATTGTTTTATTGTTAATTTGTTTTTTAACTTCACTCCTATCTAGTTTTTTGGTTTTGTTCCGGTGCTTGTTCTTAATTCGTCTAAATTAATTTTATTAAATAATTCGTCTTTAATCTTAGAAGAGTTTGCTTGTTCGGGCGATTTTTTAATTAATTGATTATCGAAGGGAATTGTAAAATCTGTCGCGCCTTGAATTAGTTTTTTGTCGAGTACTTTCGCCGTGTCTGTCACTAGTGCCTTTGCTTCCTCAGTCTCTTTTTCGATCGGTGCGGAAAAAATATTTAACGCGCCTTTAATCTTATTTATGATACCTTGAAAAGTTGTCCCTTTTTTTACACTTTCTTGTAAACTTTCTATGATTTTAGGTTCCTCGAGATAAGAATCTAACAACTCTTTTTTTACTTCAGTCGCGAGCCGTTTTCTTACCGAGCTTATAACGTTATCCGGTGTTAAAATCAATGGTTCATATGGATGATAAATTGGGGCTGGCGTACTAAAATTTACAGGATTATTCGCGATAAGTTCTTTTTGTTCCTCGTAATTCAAAACTGCGGGTTTTAAACTAAAATGTTTTACACGCGTGGGAGTAATTATTGTGTCTTCCTGTTCGTCTTCACTAACTTCGGAAATAGAAAGATCAGTTGGAAAAAAAGGGTCTCTATATTCAAAATCGCGAGGTATTTTTATAGATAATGAAATATTTGCTGCACTTTTTTCTATTCTATCCTTTAAATAATTTATTTCTTTTGTCAAATTTTGCACTGTTTCCCTAGGAGTTTTAGTTAAATCGAGAGTATCGAGAGTCTGAACTTTTTCTTTGTATAAATTTAATAACGTATCATTCATAGAAAATTCTAAACTCGTGTTTCTTTGTTTATTTACATAACAATCAGTATTTTTAGGCGAACCTGACATTTTATATCTAAACACATTATTCCTTTAATCTCTTTTTTTCTCTCAAAAATGTGAGTTTCCCGGCCGATGCACCAAATTTATTATAATAATTAATACAATCTGTCACGTCCAGACTTGCACCAATTACTATAAAAAAATATTACAAGAAGGCAAATGGTTAATAAACCATTCGCGTTCCTTTCGCTCTTGTTTGACTAGGACTAGCCTTACGTCTCCGGGAGTAGCGAGCGAAGTTATTTTGAGAGTAGAGATGCAGGATATAATGTGGGATAAATAAAATAATATGTTTTATTTCGTATTAATTATGCATTATTTATTTAAATATAATATGCTGTTTTTCTTTAAATGAACACGTGAAACTAAATTATTACAGCTTTTTAATGGGCAAAAACACATAAAATTACACTATTTTATTAACAATTGTATAAAATTATTTAAGTCGAATAACTATTAATTTTGATTGAATAAACAAGTGTACGGCGAACACATTAACACATTATAGAATAAAAGATACACAAGGTTTTTTATTATAAACATTAATAATCGAAATAAGAATTATTATAAATAAATGCAGATTTAATTAAAAATTGTTGTCGTTTTAAACATGAATTATTGTTAATAAAGTGTATTTCAAACCGCGAATATTGCAAATTAAATGCAATACAACGTATAATTATTATAAATAAATTGTAATATATAATAATAATTGTTATAAAAGAAAACGGTTGGTTCAGCAATCGAAATAACATAAAATATCAGGTTGCCTTTACGAATAATACAAGCGTATAGATAGCCGAAAAGAATATACCTTAAGTACCCAAATATATAGATATATATATATATATATATATATATATATATATATGTATATATGTGTGTATATTCGGTGAGGAACGAAGGTCCGCCTTGAACGTGGGTAGCGGTGTCAGATTGCCGTATAATGTCCTGCTAGACCTGCGGGCGTCGACGTTAGATGTGTATGCTGTTGGAGCTCGACGATTTCCAGATGTCGAAGTCGTAGTTCCTCGACTATGGCTTGTAGATGTCAATGATACGTCTCGATTCCTCTTGTGATTTTTAATACGTATTATTTCAAAGTTCAAGTAGCAGAGCCACGCCCTTGGATAAAAATCAAAGAGTTGTCCAGCAGAGCTTCGCCTTGCGAAAGCTTTAGATGAAAATTTAGGAGTCGCTGTGTCTGTTCTGGGTCCTCTTTATATACCCTAAAATCTATGCATCTCTCCTTGTCTTACACTTCTTCCTTGTCTTACACTTTGCCTTATATGGAAATTGTGTAAGTAGTTCTCGATTTTTCTGTGCTTGCACCCGATTGGACCGTTAGATGTGCGTAGTTAAAAATTGTCGAATCCCATGCATTTTCTGTATCGCTTCGTAGTTAATTCGGAGAATTTGCTGTCCCCCTTTTATTACTGCGACGTTATCCAAAGAACGGCTTAATTTATTACTTCCTTCTAATGCTCGAATTTTCTAGTCGATGTTTCCCATTGCCGGTTCTTCTCCGAGCTTTGATTTTATAGTGCAGTACAAAAAAACTCTTGCGTAACCCTTCGTTTCGATCTCACTATCGGCGATCCCGCTTATGTGCGTATTGGCTTTGAATAATATCTTCAACTCTACGTATCAGTCTCTGTTTCGTTTGAAACACTCGTAAAATAATCTGTTCCTTAGCTTTATAAATTATATTTTATATTACTGCATTTACTTAGAATCATTCTTTATCAACCTTATTTTGTTCGTCTTCTACGCCGTATTTTTATTCTAAACTACGCAGTACTTTTTACGAAAAATAATAATATAATTTTCGTCGGGACGCGACAGTCTCTTATTGATAAAAGGTATTGAAATTTCATTTGTATAATAGTTAATGTATAAGTTTAGTTTCATTTTTTTTCAATAGGATATTTTATTCTTTGTAGGAAACGTTCGGAAGGTCAAAAAGGGTTTCATACAAAAAACAATAGCCCTTATGTTCAATATGTTTCCTACATTTTTTTGATAAGCTTAAACAGATTTTTGAGTGTTTGCAAGGATGAAAATTATTTCACTTTGTCAGTATTCTTTAAAACTTCATCGTTGAAAGATGGTTGCTCCAGCAGTTATTGTGGAAAGAAGTGTCGTAGAAAGAAGTGACGGTGTATCATCGGTATTAGCTATTCATGTTAATACCGATGAACGGCACGATCCGCGACTTGCGCGGGTTAAAAGACCTGTGATAAATCTACCACTACCACCGTGGAGTAAGAAGTTAAACGTGAGTGTTTTTTTTTCGTTATTATTAGTGTTCTTGTAAATAAAAAATTAATAATAAATTATATTATTTTTTCAGCCTAACTGGCACATCCATTCTCCAGAGTGGATAACGAGATTTGCCGTTGTAAGTACATTAATATAATTTTTTGTCTATAAATAAAAATTTTATTTTACATAAATTTTAATTAATTAATTTTTTACAGCGAGCGGAGCATTGCATTCTAGAGCTCCCGCAACAATCTGCGGAAGATCATGTAAGTATAAAAAATTTTTTTATAAATTATAGATAAACATATATTTTATATTTATTTACAGGTTAAACCAAAGATTAAGCGGACGAGGTGGGATGTACCACCGATGCATAGCATTTTCAGTACTATGAGTACCCCACCAGACCCTGTATCACCAATACATTCACCACCCACAGCATTACCAACACCACAACCACCGCCACCAACATTACCAACACCACCACCACCACCACCAACACCACCACCGCCAACACTACCAACACCACCACCACCGCCAACACTACCAACACCACCACCACCAACAACACCACCAACACTACCAACACCAACACCACTAACAACACCACCAACACTACCAACACCAACACCACTAACACCATCAAGACTGACTGGGAATAACATTAAAATAAAAAAAATCGTTCTGGTAAGCATAAAATTTTTATTAATATAATAATATTATAAATAATATATATAATTTAACTTTTTTCTTTACAGTTGGAAAACCCGTTACCAATTATAAACACTGCGCGAAGAAAAAAATTTCAAAATTTTTTTGATAATTTCATAAAAAATGAAGCGATTCAGGAGGAGGAAGCGGGACCTACAAAAAGAAGAAAAACGCGACCGAAAAAAATAATATAACTACTTTTTTTTTAACAAAAAAATTTTATACTTTTTTACTTTAGTTATTATAATGATTCGTTTTATATTTTTTTTCTATACAGCCTAGCATTCTTAATTTTAGTTTTTAATTTTAGTAATAGAAGGTTTTTTGTATTATTAGATTTAAGTACAATTTCTACATTTTTTATATCATTATTTTTATAATTAATATTACGTTATTTAGGTTAGTTTTAAATGTTTTGTATAGTTTATATTTTGTTTAAATATATATATATATATTTTATAAAAATAATTTGAGTTCATTTATTTATACAATATCTTAACTAACCAATTACACACACACACACACACACACACACACACACACACACACACACACACACACACACACACACACACACACACACACACACACACACACACACACACACACACACACACACACATACACATACACATACACACAAAATTACCTAGCATTCTACATCTCTTTTCCTTTTTGCGCATGCGTCAACTACTCCCGGTAGCGTCTTCCCCCACGCGAGCGGTGCCGCGTCACTCGAGGTGGCGCGGCAGACGAAGCTTGGCGTCTTCCCCCCCACGCGAGCGGTGACGCGTCACTCGAGGTGGCGCGGCAGACGAAGCTTGGCGTCTTCCCCAACGCGAGATGTCGCTGCGCCCCCTTGTCTCAGAGAGTTGAAGCTTCGCGTCTCTCTCTCTCTCTCTCTCTCTCTCTCCGTACTCGAGCGGTGGCGCTGTGCCCCCCCTTGTCTCAGAGAGTTGAAGCTCCGTACTCGAGCGGTGGCGCATTGCAATACAGATCCTCTCTGTCGCTAGTGAAAGCGCGGGGAATGTGAACTGCATACATAGTTTTTTTCTCCATGTACATTTTATCTCATATTTAAATTTTTAAATTAACATTTTACACTCAACATTTCCCCCACCATTTCTCTTATAAAGAGTATATAATGAGACGTATCCACAATGAGGTTTCATTCTGTTTTTTAATAGTTTGAGCTTCACATCGTCTTTAAAATGGAAAATATTTTAGCAGAGTGTCTAGGTCATGTACGTTACTTGGAGGAAGCTGAAAATTTGATTTCTTCAACATTTAAGCCTGAAATTGTAGATCGGTGGATAAGCCAATGTACTTTTTCACTCAAGACTTTACGAAAAGTTTCTCATAATAATTTGCTTTCCATTTCTCAGAAACAAGCGGTACTGTATGCTATTTCTAAAGTTGAATGCATGAAAGTGCGGTTAATTGCAAAAGTAAAAAAAGGAGAAGGAATCAGGAAAGTAAATATAAGTGACCGTGTTCGCTGGATTAAATTGGATAGTGCTTTTGAGAATCGCATGCAAACGAATGTAATTGCAAACATTACGCACATTGATTTAACATCGTTTTTAAAAGATGTTTTAATTTTATTCACAAAGAATGTGAAAAAACTATTAAAAAATGGTAAAGCGTATAAAATAAATACTGTATTATCATGCAAATTTAAAAAAATTTCAAATAATGTTGAAAATAATATTAAGGAAATAGTTGATACCAAACACTTTACTACACCTAACGTTGAAATTTTTCCATATACATTATTGAAATCATGGTTTAATGAGCATGTACGAGACTATCTTTTAAGAGATGTAGAAGAATTTCAAGAGCGGGATTCTGGTTGGACACTTGATTCAATTATAAATATTCAACTTAATATAAATAGATATAATCCACTACGAGCTGCAGGATCTTACATACCGTTACCAGAGTTCATACAGAAAAAGAAAGCATGTATAAATGTTCAAAATAATGATGAAGAATGTTTTAAATGGGCGATTCTATCCGCTTTGCATCCAGTTTCTTACAAAAATCATCCATATAGAGTTACACATTATTTACCTTTTAGCGATGAATTAAATATGAAAGGTATCACATTTCCAGTATCTATACGTCAAATTCACAGATTTGAAAAACAAAACAGTGACATA
Organism: Theocolax elegans; assembly: GCA_026168455.1. NCBI lineage: Eukaryota > Metazoa > Arthropoda > Insecta > Hymenoptera > Cerocephalidae > Theocolax > Theocolax elegans. Next base: position 35,762,450 of record CM047431.1, on the reverse strand, counting down.
TCAATAAACGTGTTTGGCTTCGAAAACAAAAATTTTATACCTCTTTATTTAACAAAGAATAAAAAAAATAAACATATTAATCTACTTAAATTTGCACATTATTTTGATATCAGAGCTTCTGTTTGCAGTAATGATGAAATAAAATATCATTATGTATATATTAAAGACTTATCGAGATTAATAAGAAAAAGTTTAACAAATACAAAACGTAAACAATACATATGTGATAGATGTTTACACTTTTTTAATACTACACAAAAACTCAGTGAACATGAATTGTGTTGTAAAGAAATGAATAATTGTAAAATAACTCTACCGAAAGAGGGAAAAAATGTAATAAAATTTAAAAATTTTCATTGTAAAGAAAAAATTCCTTTTATTATATATGCCGACTGTGAATGTCTGTTAAAACCTATTGTTCAAGAGAAGGAGGAAAATGAAATTATAAAGAAAAGTGTAGCATTTCAAAGGCATGAAATATTTAGTATTGGATACTATTTGAAATGTAGTTATGATGAAAATATTTCAAGATATAATTGCTATCGAGGACAAGATGCAGCCAAATGGTTTGCTCAAGAATTAAAATTTATTGCTAACTTTATTCAAAGTGTATACAAACATCCAGAGCCTATGGAAACACTAACTTCAGAAAAAATTACTTATCATAGAAATTCAAATGTTTGTCATATTTGTGAAAAATCGTTTCATAATCGAATTAAAGTTCATGATCACTGTCATTTAACGAACAAATATAGAGGCCCTGCACATGCTGGCTGTAATCTTAATTATCAAGACTCAAGAATGATACCTGTCGTATTTCATAATCTCAGTGGCTATGATGCACATTTTATAATTTATGATGTTTGTAATAATTTTGCAGGTCGCATCGATTTGCTTCCATTGACTAAGGAACGTTACATCTCTTTCACAAAACATGTTGCAAATAGCAATATTCAATTTCGATTTATAGATTCTTACCGATTTATGGCTTCATCACTTGACAAATTAGCATCTTATCTTCATGAGTATAAAATAGTTAATTCAGTATTTTCAAATATTCAGGAGGAAAAAATCAGACTATTAACTCGAAAAGGAGTTTTACCTTATGAGTATATTGATTGCTTTGAGAAACTTGATGAAACTCAATTACCTGAAAAAGATAAATTTTTCAGTCATCTTAACGACTCAACAGTATCGGATGATGATTATGAGCATGCGCAAAAAGTATGGCAAGAATTTAATTTACAAACACTAGGTCAATATTCAGATCTATATATGAAGACGGATATCTTATTACTCGCTGATGTTTTCGAGAATTTTCGTGATCAATGCATTAAAGCGTACGGTCTTGATCCAGGTCACTATTTTACTACACCAGGATTTACATGGGATTGCATGTTAAAGCATACAGGTGTAGAATTAAAACTTTTATGTGATATCGATATGGTTTTGTTTGTAGAACGAGGAATTAGAGGAGGTCTTAGTCAATGTTCAAACAGATACGCTATCGCAAACAATAAATATATGAGAGATACCTATGATTCTGATAAAGAGGATGTTTATCTAATGTACTTAGATGCTAACAATTTGTACGGTTGGTCGATGACTCAAGCACTACCTTACAATGGTTTCGAATGGTTAGAAAATTATGAAGATATTAATTTTCTGGAAATTGATGACAATGCATCAATTGGTTACATACTAGAGGTGGATTTAGACTATCCACATAGTATTCATGACAAGCATAATGATTTACCTTTTTGTACGAACCATGCAAAACCTCCTGGTTCAAAGCAGGAAAAACTTTTAGCTACTCTCGAAAATAAACGAAATTATGTCATACATTACCGAACCCTCAAGCAGGCAGTATCGAATGGACTTCATTTAAAAAAAATTCATAAAGTTTTACAGTTTGCGCAGTCAACCTGGCTCAAACCTTACATAGAATTAAATAGTTCAATGAGAGCTTTAGCTAAAAATGAATTTGAAAAAAATCTATTTAAACTAATGAATAATGCTGTGTTTGGTAAGACTATGGAAAATGTGCGTAAACATGTAGACGTAAAACTTGTAACAAAGTGGGATGGAAGATATGGTGTAGAAGCTTTAATATCAAAACCAAATTTTCATAGTAGAACAATATTTAGTGAAAATTTAGTTGCCATTGAATTGCAAAAAACAGAAGTATTTATGAATAAGCCTATATATGTAGGACTCACAGTACTGGATATCTCAAAAACACTTATGTACGATTTCCACTACAACTATATGATAAAAATGTATCAACAAAATTGTAAACTCTTGTACACGGATACAGATAGTCTAATTTATGCTATAAAGTGTCAGGATATATACGAGGATATAAAAAGAAATTTAAAATATTTTGACACTTCAGATTATCCCGAAGACAACGAATTTGGAATGCCACGCGTAAATAAAAAAATTGTTGGACTTATGAAGGATGAATGTAATGGAAAAATATTAACAGAATTTATAGGCTTAAGAAGTAAGATGTATTGTACACGAGTGAATGGACAAGATTGTATGAAAAAAATTAAAGGAATCAAAACGTCAGTCGTGAAAAATACAATCGATTTTAATGACTACCTGGACTGTTTACAAAATTCAAACATTAAACAAAGACAACAGTACACAATTCAATCTAAACTGCATAAGGTTGAAACTGTTAGACAACAAAAAGTTGCACTCAATCCATACGATGATAAGAGATATTTAATTCCAAACAGTACAGACACATTGGCTTGGGGTCATTATAAAATAAAGTAAGTATCCATTTTTTTTTAAATCAGTACCATTTGCTTGTAATTTGTTTTTTAAATGTTTTTTTACTATTTTTCAGATGAATAGTGATAAACATGTTCATTTTAAAGAAAACGTTGAAATTCACTATTTGCATTCATGGAAACATGCATACCAGAATGCTCGACGGGGACAATGGATGCAGATTGCTTGCGATCGAGAACGATTTCGTTTAAGAATTATGAAAACTAGTACAATTGTTACACCTATATTGTTAAAAAAAATTTATGAAATAAATGTAACTAAATGATTAACTTTTTTGTTAAATATTATATTTTCTTTAAATGAATAAATAAATGTAATTAATTCTTAAATAGCTTGTTAATTTATTTATAAGATGTTTAAAAGTGAATGGGAATAAATAAATGAATAACTACAAATTTTTTAATTAATAAAGTGTTTATTTATTTCAAACTTACATATCATTTTTATTTATCCAACTATTATGAGAATTATCAAATCCTAACCACTTTACATAATAATTATTACCACTTTTTTTAATAATTTTTTCTACTAAATATATATCTGGACATTTAGTCTTGAGAAGTTCCTGCTCATAAAATCCCCCTGCTATTGGCTTATTCTTATAATCCTTTAAGTGAAATGTAACTGGATTCGTATGACTAACTCGGTCGATAGTGAAAATTTCTGTAGACCAGTTTGGTGTGTAACCTTTCTCAAAAACTTGCTTGCTTTTACTAACACGCACTTTATCACCAACTGTAAACTTTGTATATTTAAGCAGTTTTCTTGAGAGATTTTGAGTGGAAATGCGTTGAATTATTGCACCAACGTCAGCTGTTTTCACATCTGAAGGTTTCATTCCAATTGTTCGATGTTTAGTATTGTTATATTTCATGATTAAATCTGGTAAGATGTCTAACCATTTATGATTACCTTGTAAACTAAATTTTTTCCACATATTACTTTTCAACGTGCGATTGAATCGTTCGCAAATGGAAGCTTTAAGTTTACTAAAAGTTGAGTATAAATTAACTTTATATTTCTTCATGAGACTATCAAAATCTTTATTGTAAAATTCTTTGCCTCGGTCACAGTGCAAGTTCTTTGGCACATATCCTTTTTTAAATATTGATTCTACTGCTTTTGATACTTCTTTACCAGTTTTTTGTTTTACTGGTACAGCCCATGCAAACTTAGACAGTGTGTCAATGACTGTAAGTAAATATTTAAATCCTTTATTTTCTCTGTGATAGGGTATCATTTCAACTAAATCAGCTTGCCAAGTTTCATTCAAATCACGTAGTTCATACTTTCGACGTGCATAATTTCTTCGTGCTGGTTTATGAAGTTCTTCTACCAAATTTCGTCGCTCAGATTGCATATTTGTTTTTTTTTTATAACTTTTTATAACCTTTTTGTTCTGCCATAGATTTCGTGTTTGTAGAGAATTTTTTATGATACTGTTTCCACTGCTGTGAAGGTTGATCCTTTGTTTTTTGATTATTTTGCTCAAGAGGAGTATAACCTTTACTACTGTTCGGTCCCATTATACTTATCGAATGATGTAATATTAACACACGCAATCTATTTATACTATTTTATTATTATTTATGAAATTTCATTGTTTACAATTGGACTATAATCTTTTACATTTCGAACAAGTTTTACATCATAATTCTTAATTTTTAAATCAATTTCATCTCGTAACATATCTATTAAGTTTTCTATTTCAGTGATTGCATTTAATAATCGTGTTGTGACGTCAGTTATTTTTTTTATTTCCTCCTGCAGAGTTTTAAGATTTACAGCATCCTTTGGTTGAGTTGGTGCTGCCACGTTACATAGTCTCTTGTTTTCAATGTCATATTGTCCATCTTGAGTATGCTTGTAACCAATGCCTGGAGGACCACGATTAACTGGCATATGCCCCAAGTGCCTACCAAACACATCAACACTCATATTGTAATCTTCAATGGATGATATTAGCCTCACGTAATTCTTCAACGATAGAATGAATCTCGTTTACGTGATTTTGATTGCCAGCTGATGTTTCAGCTAACAACAGCCTTAAACGATCTACCAGTTCGTTAGGATTGTCCCAATATATATAGTCAGTAGTAGCATGTTTGTAAACGATTTTTTGTGGTGGGGGTAATGATAATCCAGTACCACTACGTCGTTTATTTTTAATTAACTTTGCAATATAATTATTATACTTGTTACTAGATTGTTCTCGTATTTCTTCAGCTGATTTATAATACTTTCTAAAAGCATTCGTATTGTTAATAATTTCACCATAAGCATTCAAATCTGCTTTATTAATGACTGTATTATCAGGTTCTTTCTTAAATAATAATTGTACAAGACCAGGACTTTTTTTATACTTTTTATTACCTATAATAATATCATCATTATCAAATGATATAGGACTATCACCAATTTTAAACGTATCATTCATAAACTTTCTTACACCGTACACAATGTCTAATGTTTTAGTTTCTCCTCTTCGAAGCATTGTAATGTATTTATTCTCAAGATCAAAGTTTGGAGATGTTGGTGGGGTATCTGTTAAGGTTGTATCAACATCACTAACTGCAGACATATAGCCTACTTCGTCATCATCAAAATCATTCTCCTCTTCACTCTTTAATTCTTTAGTTTTAAACTCTGATTTTACTTCATTCTTTACATGTGAACTTAACTTTTTTTTCTTCTGTTGGTGGAAAGGTGTTTCAGAAACATTAATTAATTTTTCAAGTGGTTGAACAATAGGTTTAAATGTTTCATTTAAAATTTTTTCAGTATCAGTTTTGCTTGATTTGAGTAAATCATATTTGCGTTTGATAGCATTACGAGCTTTTTCCATTTGCTGTAGAACATTAATTTGCTCACTAAAATCAGTCATGTTGACTTTTCAAAGACTTGGACTAGAATGACTGTTTTAAACGGTTAATGCTGCATTTATAAGAAATTGATCGAATCCTTTCCTATATCTACCATCATTTATTTCCCGATCTTTATCTAATACTAAGAAACCATGATTACTATTCCAACAGGATGAACACAAGTCTTTGAAACGTTGATATGTCATGTCAGTATTAACATGATCATTGTACACATGTTTTAAATTCATATCATCTTGTCGAAAAATTATTAAAAAATTTACATTATCTCTAACTAAATGTTTCGGTACTTGTGCATATGATTGACAAAGATAGAAACAATCAACATTTTTATGTCGACCCATACAATAGAAAGCTTTTACATTACCCTGCTTTTCACACGCAATATCATCAAAAATCATAACTGAATTAGGACGTGCTGTATCGGGGGATACTACAAGATCATAATCGCTGTAAGGTAAGTATTCAACACCATCAATTGGTTCAATGAGTTTCTCAAGAAACTTATATTTCGGTTGATTCAAGGACTTCGAGTATATGTAAATATTCTCAAATTTTAAACCATTAGGATGTGTGATTAGCGCTAGTAACGCATTAGTCTTTCCACAGTTTGACGGTCCACAAAATACAGCACGTATGGTATTCGGTAACAAATCACCATGTCGTTTAATATTTTTATCTTTTACCTCTGTAAGAGTATCAAAATTTATGACTGGAAGTTTGAGAGACTGTTTTTTGAAATCCATCGCTTTCAAAGTTTCAATCACAACTGTTGACTAATAGTATAAAAGGAAGTATTTATACGATTTAGAGTCATTCATACTTGAACCTCCGGAGTGGAATGATTGTTCACAAAGGTAAAGGTGCACTAAACAAACTTATTAATAAATTACCATTCGAACTGCATGTACCAGGCTATCAATATTGTGGACCAGGTACTAAATTAAAAAAGAGGTTAGAACGTGGAGATCCTGGTATTAATCCATTGGACGCTTCTTGTAAGGAACACGATATTGCTTACTCACAGAACCGGGAAAATGTTGCTGCTAGAAACGCTGCCGATCGAGTTTTAGCAGAGAAGGCGTGGAATCGTGTGTTTGCAAAGGACGCTAATTTTGGTGAAAAAGCTACAGCTTATGCTATAACAAACGTTATGAAAATGAAATCAAAACTTGGTATGGGGGTGAAAAAACGTAAAAATATACAGAAAAAAAAATTTTCATTAAAAAAAATAATTAATAAAACATCAAAGTTTATTACACCTAGTAGTAATTCAAAAGTAGTTATTAAATCAGCGTTAAAAGCTGCACGAGATGGCGTAAAGAAGGTGGGAGGTAAACGTAAAATAATATTATCAAGAATACTACCCATTCCAAAAATGGGTGGTTTCTTACCAGCGCTCATTCCAATTTTTGCAGGTCTCAGTGCCGTTGGTTCTTTGGCAGGTGGAGCTGCTGGCATAGCAAATGCTGTTAATAAAGCTAGTGCTGCTAAGAAACAATTGGAAGAGAAAAAAAGACATAACCTACATATGGAATCACTAGCTATTGGAAAAGGTTTATATTTGAAACCACATCAAAAAGGTTTCGGTATAGTCGTTAATAATAGTAATAAAATATGTAAGAAAAAAAAAAGATGTCCAAGAAAAAAAAAAACTTTATCAAAATAATACTTCCTCATCGACCACTGAATGAACTCGATATACTTAAATATGTTCAGAAATTAAAAATATCAAATTTTCGTGGAGTGTTTATGAGAGATTCATTACCTCGCAGTGGGCCATGGTATAAGGAATCAGCTATTGTAAATCTCGATAACAAAACTGGTCCTGGTACTCATTGGGTAGCTTATCGCAAAGATGGTAACAACGTTTCCTATTTCGACAGTTTTGGAGATTTGAGACCACCCACAGATATTATTAATTACTTAAAAAATAATAAAATTCAATATAATTATAAAAGATATCAAGAATTTAATTCTTTTATTTGTGGACACCTCTGCTTAAAATTTCTAGCAAATTTGTTGAACCATTCAGACAATTATAATCTTTATAAATAAATGTTGCTGCTGTTAAGATTTTAGTAATAGATGAACAGTCAAGATGATTGAATCTCTGACTCTCAGCTTATCAGGTACCTCCTCAGTATTGGAGACTCACTATTTTCCACCTATTGAATTAGATCATGACAAGACATACGCTTTAGGTCTCGTTGAACTGTTAACATTCAACTCAATTCCAAACATTGATTTTGGACACAATAAATTCTACGTTGGAAATGAAACTATTGAACTAGCTACAGGTAGTTATGAAATAGAAGATCTTGAGAAAACATTATTGGAAATTCTTAAATCCAAAAATATAAAAATTAGTATCAAACCAAACAACAACACGTTGCGCAGTATTATTACATCCAGTCATCAGATTGATTTTCGTCCACATGACTCTATCGGACGTGTGTTAGGTTTTACAAAACGTCTCTTACCACCCTATATAAGTCATACATCTGACTTACCAGTAGCCATTCTCAAAGTAAACGCACTACGAGTTGAATGTAATATCACTTCAGGAGCGTACATTAACCAAAATAAAGTTCATACAATTCATGAATTTTTTCCTGCTGTACCACCAGGATATAAAATTATTGAGGTTCCAAAGCAAATTATTTACTTACCTATATCTGTAAAAATTATCGACTACTTGCAATTACGTATCATAGATCAAGACGGTGACTTAGTAAATCTTCGTGGTGAGGTTATCACAATTCGCTTACATTTAAAAAAAGTGACGTGATGGGAATTGTTTTTAATGCTAAGGTTGGTAGAGGGTATATTAACTCGTCACCATGCCGTCAGACGATCAATCGTCCTCAGACAGTCAACAGACTAACACGTCAAAACATTCAATTTCTAAGGAGCTTGGGTCTCAGAATCGTCGACATAAGGAAAAGAAGACTATACAACAAAAAATAACTTGCATTTTAATTTGCTGCTGTCGTCAACGAAATGGAAGAAATACTAAATGTACAGTCACCAGTTGTCTTTGATGAATCGATAGCACATCAAGAAATACATGCGCATCAGCCATACACTTCACTAGCATTCAACAATAGTGATGAGATTCGTATATCCATACAACATCAAGATCTATGCCTTTTACCATACAAAAGTTCACTTCACATTTGTGGAAAAATAACAAAAGCTGATGGAACTGCATTATCTCACACAACTTTAGTAAATAATGCTATTTGCCATTTATTCGAAGAAATTCGATATGAAATTAATGCGATAGAAATCGATAGATGTAAAAATGTAGGACTAACTAGTCTTGTGAAAGGTTACATCTCCTATAGTCCGAATCAAAGCAAATTTTTAGAAAATGCTGGATGGATAGATGTTGAAGAAAAAAATCAAATAACTGATAATAATGGATATTTTGACGTTTCTATACCATTGTCTATGATTTTAGGATTTACTGAAGATTATCGAAAAATTGTTATTAATGTTAAACACGAGCTCATACTCATGAGATCTAGAAATGACTTGAATGCTGTTGTTCAAGAATCTTTTAAAGTAAATGAGAGAAATGCCTACGAATCATTCAAGATTCACTTAAATCGTATAGAATGGCTGATGCCTTACATAGTAATGTCAGACCGACGTAAAATACAATTATTTAATTATATTCAAAAAGATGTACCGATAGCTATGAGCTTCCGGTCTTGGGAATTGTATGAATATCCAATGCTTCCATCAACATCACACCACATCTGGACTGTAAAAACAACTAATCAGTTGGAAAAACCAAGATTTGTAATCGTAGCATTTCAAACCAATCGAAAAAATATAAATTCCATGAATGCAAGTAGGTTTGATCATTGCGACATTACCAATATAAAACTATTTCTTAATTCACAATATTATCCTTATGGAAACTTAAATCTTGATATATCACATAATCAGTATGCTCTCTTGTATGATATGTATGCAAAATTTCAAAATGTTTATTATAACAAAGACAATATTGTAGATCCATTATTAACTAAAAATGAATTTAAAACAATTGCACCACTAATTGTTATCGATTGTTCAAAACAAAACGAAACACTGAAGCAAGCTGCCGTTGATGTACGTCTAGAATTTGAAGTTAAAAATAATATTCCTGCGGGAACTACTGCTTACTGCTTAATATTACACGATCGTATTGTACAATATAACCCTATTAGTGGAGATGTAAAAAAACTTGTATAAATGTTATTTGAAATAATAAATAAATATCTTACAAACACAGACAAAGTTTTTTTTTCTTTTATCACCATCTTTCCATTCCCACATATCATTAATAACTATAATTAATTATTAATGTCAATGTCGATACAACAGATTACGTCGCGTTGGCAAGGTGGCGCGCGCGCGCGGGCCGATGGGGGGCGCTCGCGTCGATACCCGTCGTAAATTAGGTTAGGTTCAGGGGGCGCTCGCGCCGATATCCATGGTAATGCAGGTTCCACTCGGGAGGGCGCGCGCATCGAATGCCATGGTAAAACAGCTTATTATTCATATGCCATGGTAAAACAGGCTCCTGTCGGTAAAACAGGTTCCTACTGGGTGCGTATCCATATGTTTGCCATGGTAAAACAACTTATTATTCATATGCCATGTTAAAACAGGCGCCTGTCGGTAAAACAGGTGCCTACTGCGGCGCGTATCGATGTGCCAGGCTTTGGTAAAGCAGGGGGCGTCGGTATTACCATCGGTCGGTAAGGTAGGAAACTGTTAGCACGGATCAGAACCATACTCTGATGGTAAGTGGCTTAGAATCCTCTTTGCCCCAGCTACTACAATGCATTTCTATTTGATCATCCCGGCCGGGGAAAGAAATCTAAAATATTGAAAATTTAAAGGTTTTGGCCGTTTATATGTGTGAATATACACATAAAAATGCATTTGTATTTGATCATTGCGGCCAGGGAACGAAATCTAAAATATTGAAAAAATAGGCGTTTTGGCCGTTTATAAGTGTGAATTTACACATAAAAATGCATTTGTATTTGATCATTCCGGCCGGGAACGAAATCTAAAATATTGATAAATTAGTTGTTTTGGCCGTTTATACGTGTGAATATACACATAAAAATGCATTTGTATTTGATTAACCCGGGCGGGGAACGAAATCTAAAATTTTGAAAAATTCACGTTTTGGCCGTTTATACGTGTGAATATACACATAAAAATCCATTTGTATTTGATCAACACGGCCGAGATATGGAATATAGAATATTGAAAAAATAGACGTTTTAACCGTTACATGTGTGAATATACACATAAAAATGCATTTGTAATTAATCATCTCGGCCGGGGAACGAAATCTAAAATTTTGAAAAAATAGACGTTTTGGCTGGTTATATGTGTAAATATACACATAAAAATGCATTTGTATTTGATCATCCCGGCCGGGGAACGTAATCTAAAATATTGAAAAAATAGGCGTTTTGGCCGTATATATGTGTAATTTACACATAAAAATGCATTTGTATTTGATCATCCCGGCCGGGGAAAGAAATCTAATATATTGAAAAATTAAAGGTTTTGGCCGTTTATATGTGTGAATATACACATAAAAATGCATTTGTATTTGATCATTGCGACCAGGGAACGAAATCTAAAATATTGAAAAAATAGGCGTTTTGGCCGTTTATAAGTGTGAATTTACACATAAAAATGCATTTGTATTTGATCATTGCGGCCAGGGAACGAAATCTAAAATATTGAAAAAATAGGCGTTTTGGCCGTTTATAAGTGTGAATTTACACATAAAAATGCATTTGTATTTGATCGTTGCGGCCAGGGAACGAAATCTAAAATATTGAAAAAATAGGCGTTTTGGCCGTTTATATGTGTAATTTACACATAAAAATTCATTTGTATTTGATCATTCCGGCCGGGAACGAAATCTAAAATATTGAAAAATTAGTTGTTTTGGCCGTTTATATGTGTGAATATACACATAAAAATGCATATGTATTTGATTAACCCGGGCGGGGAACGAAATCTAAAATTTTGAAAAATTCACGTTTTGGCCGTTTGTACGTGTGAATATACACATAAAAATGCATTTCTAATTGATCATCCAAGCCGGGCAACGAAATCTAAAATATTGAAAAATAGGCGTTTTGGCCGGTTATATGTGTGAATATACACATAAAAATGCATTTGTATTTGATCATTGCGGCCAGGGAACGAAATCTAAAATATTGAAAAAATAGGCGTTTTGGCCGTTTATAAGTGTGAATTTACACATAAAAATGCATTTCTATTTGATCATTCCGGCCGGGCAACGAAATCTAAAATATTGAAAAATTGGCGTTTTGGCCGGTTATATGTGTGAATATACACATAAAAATGCATTTGTATTTGATCATCCCGGCCGGGGAAAGAAATCTAAAATATTGAAATATTAAAGGTTTTGGCCGTTTATATGTGTGAATATACACATAAAAAAGCATTTGTATTTGATCATTGCGGCCAGGGAACGAAATCTAAAATATTAAAAAAATAGGCGTTTTGGCCGTTTATATGTGTAATTTACACATAAAAATGCATTTGTATTTGATCATTCCGGCCGGGAACGAAATCTAAAATTTTGAAAATTTCACCTTTTTGCCGTTTATACGTATTAATATACACATAAAAATGCATTTGTATTTGATTAACCCGGGCGGTGAAAGAAATCTAAAATTTTGAAAAATTCACGTTTTGGCCGTTTATACGTGTGAATATACACATAAAAATCCATTTGTATTTGATCAACACGGCCGAGAAATGGAATATAGAATATCGAAAAAATAGACGTTTTAACCGTTACATGTGTGAATATACACATAAAAATGCATTTGTAATTAATCATCTCGGCCGGGGAACGAAATCTAAAATTTTGAAAAAATAGACGTTTTGGATGGTTATATGTGTAAATATACACATAAAAATGCATTTGTATTTGATCATCTCGGCCGAGGAACGAAATCTAAAATTTTGAAAAAATAGACGTTTTGACCGTTTGTATGTGTGAATATACACATAAAAATGCATTTGTATTTGATCATTCCGGCCGGGGAACGAAATCTAAAATATTGAAAAAATAGACGTTTTGGCCGTTTATATGTGTGAATTTACACATAAAATTGCATTTGTATTTGATCATTCCGGCCGGGAACGAAATCTAAAATATTGAAAAATTAGTTGTTTTGGCCGTTTATATGTGTGAATATACACATAAAAATGCATATGTATTTGATTAACCCGGGCGGGGAACGAAATCTAAAATTTTGAAAAATTCACGTTTTGGCCGTTTATACGTGTGAATATACACATAAAAATGCATTTCTAATTGATCATCCAAGCCGGGCAACGAAATCTAAAATATTGAAAAATAGGCGTTTTGGCCGGTTATATGTGTGAATATACACATAAAAATGCATTTGTATTTGATCATCCCGGCCGGGGAAAGAAATCTAAAATATTGAAAAATTAAAGGTTTTGGCCGTTTATATGTGTGAATATACACATAAAAATGCATTTGTATTTGATTAACCCGGGCGGGGAACGAAATCTAAAATTTTGAAAAATGCACGTTTTGGCCGTTTATACGTGTGAATATACACATAAAAATGCATTTGTATTTGATTAACCCGGGCGGGGAACGAAATCTAAAATTTTGAAAAATTCACGTTTTGGCCGTATATACGTGTGAATATACACATAAAAATGCATTTGTATTTGATCATCCCGGCTAGGGAAGGAAATCTAAAACTTTGAAAAAATAGACGTTGTGGCCGGTTATATGTGTGAATATACACATAAAAATCCATTTGTATTTGATCAACACGGCCGAGAAATGGAATATAGAATATTGAAAAAATAGACGTTTTAACCGTTACATGTGTGAATATACACATAAAAATGCATTTCTTATTGATCATCCCGGCCGGGCAACGAAATCTAAAATATTGAAAAATAGGCGTTTTGGCCGGTTATATGTGTGAATATACACATAAAAATGCATTTGTATTTGATCATCCCGGCCGGGGAAAGAAATCTAAAATATTGAAAAATTAAAGGTTTTGGCCATTTATATGTGTGAATATACACATAAAAATGCATTTGTATTTGATCATTGCGGCCAGGGAACGAAATCTAAAATATTGAAAAAATAGGCGTTTTGGCCGTTTATAAGTGTGAATTTACACATAAAAATGCATTTCTATTTGATCATTCCGGCCGGGCAACGAAATCTAAAATATTGAAAAATTGGCGTTTTGGCCGGTTATATGTGTGAATATACACATAAAAATGCATTTGTATTTGATCATCCCGGCCGGGGAAAGAAATCTAAAATATTGAAATATTAAAGGTTTTGGCCGTTTATATGTGTGAATATACACATAAAAAAGCATTTGTATTTGATCATTGCGGCCAGGGAACGAAATCTAAAATATTAAAAAAATAGGCGTTTTGGCCGTTTATATGTGTAATTTACACATAAAAATGCATTTGTATTTGATTAACCCGGGCGGGGAACGAAATCTAAAATTTTGAAAATTTCACGTTTTGGCCGTTTATACGTGTGAATATACACATAAAAATGCATTTGTATTTGATTGACCCGGGCGGTGAAAGAAATCTAAAATTTTGAAAAATTCACGTTTTGGCCGTTTATACGTGTGAATATACACATAAAAATCCATTTGTATTTGATCAACACGGCCGAGAAATGGAATATAGAATATCGAAAAAATAGACGTTTTAACCGTTACATGTGTGAATATACACATAAAAATGCATTTGTAATTAATCATCTCGGCCGGGGAACGAAATCTAAAATTTTGAAAAAATAGACGTTTTGGATGGTTATATGTGTAAATATACACATAAAAATGCATTTGTATTTGATCATCTCGGCCGAGGAACGAAATCTAAAATTTTGAAAAAATAGACGTTTTGACCGTTTGTATGTGTGAATATACACATAAAAATGCATTTGTATTTGATCATTCCGGCCGGGGAACGAAATCTAAAATATTGAAAAAATAGACGTTTTGGCCGTTTATATGTGTGAATTTACACATAAAAATGCATTTGTAATTGATTAACCCGGGCGGGGAACGAAACCTAAAGTTTTGAAAAAATAGACGATTTGGCCGTTTATATGTGTGAATATACAAATAAAAATGCATTTGTAATTGATCAACCCGGCCGGAAAACGAAATCTAAAATTTTGAAAAAATAGACGTTTTGACTGTTTATATGTGTGAATATACACATAAAAATGCATTTGTATTTGATCATCCCGGCTAGGGAAGGAAATCTAAAACTTTGAAAAAATAGACGTTTTGGCCGTTTGTATGTGTGAATATACACATAAAAATGCATTTGTATTTGATCATTGCGGCCAGGGAACGAAATCTAAAATATTGAAAAAATAGGCGTTTTGGCCGTTTATATGTGTGAATATACACATAAAAATGCATTTGTAATTGATTAACCCGGGCGGGGAACGAAACCTAAAGTTTTGAAAAAATAGACGATTTGGCCGTTTATATGTGTGAATATACAAATAAAAATGCATTTGTAATTGATCAACCCGGCCGGAAAACGAAATCTAAAATTTTGAAAAAATAGACGTTTTGACTGTTTATATGTGTGAATATACACATAAAAATGCATTTGTATTTGATCATCCCGGCTAGGGAAGGAAATCTATAACTTTGAAAAAATAGACGTTTTGGCCGTTTGTATGTGTGAATATACACATAAAAATGCATTTGTATTTGATCATTGCGGCCAGGGAACGAAATCTAAAATATTGAAAAAATAGGCGTTTTGGCCGTTTATATGTGTGAATATACACATAAAAATGCATTTGTATTTGATTAACCCGGGCGGGGAACGAAATCTAAAATTTTGAAAAATGCACGTTTTGGCCGTTTATACGTGTGAATATACACATAAAAATGCATTTGTATTTGATTAACCCGGGCGGGGAACGAAATCTAAAATTTTGAAAAATGCACGTTTTGGCCGTTTATACGTGTGAATATACACATAAAAATGCATTTGTATTTGATTAACCCGGGCGGGGAACGAAATCTAAAATTTTGAAAAATTCACGTTTTGGCCGTTTATACGTGTGAATATACACATAAAAATCCATTTGTATTTGATCAACACGGCCGAGAAATGGAATATAGAATATTGAAAAAATAGACGTTTTAACCGTTACATGTGTGAATATACACATAAAAATGCATTTCTTATTGATCATCCCGGCCGGGCAACGAAATCTAAAATATTGAAAAATAGGCGTTTTGGCCGGTTATATGTGTGAATATACACATAAAAATGCATTTGTATTTGATCATCCCGGCCGGGGAAAGAAATCTAAAATATTGAAAAATTAAAGGTTATGGCCGTTTATATGTGTGAATATACACATAAAAATGCATTTGTATTTGATCATTGCGGCCAGGGAACGAAATCTAAAATATTGAAAAAATAGGCGTTTTGGCCGTTTATAAGTGTGAATTTACACATAAAAATGCATTTCTATTTGATCATTCCGGCCGGGCAACGAAATCTAAAATATTGAAAAATTGGCGTTTTGGCCGGTTATATGTGTGAATATACACATAAAAAAGCATTTGTATTTGATCATTGCGGCCAGGGAACGAAATCTAAAATATTAAAAAAATAGGCGTTTTGGCCGTTTATATGTGTAATTTACACATAAAAATGCATTTGTATTTGATTAACCCGGGCGGGGAACGAAATCTAAAATTTTGAAAATTTCACGTTTTGGCCGTTTATACGTGTGAATATACACATAAAAATGCATTTGTATTTGATTAACCCGGGCGGTGAAAGAAATCTAAAATTTTGAAAAATTCACGTTTTGGCCGTTTATACGTGTGAATATACACATAAAAATGCATTTGTATTTGATCATCCCGGCTAGGGAAGGAAAACTAAAACTTTGAAAAAATAGACGTTGTGGCCGGTTATATGTGTGAATATACACATAAAAATCCATTTGTATTTGATCAACACGGCCGAGAAATGGAATATAGAATTTCGAAAAAATAGACGTTTTAACCGTTACATGTGTGAATATACACATAAAAATGCATTTGTAATTAATCATCTCGGCCGGGGAACGAAATCTAAAATTTTGAAAAAATAGACGTTTTGGATGGTTATATGTGTAAATATACACATAAAAATGCATTTGTATTTGATCATCTCGGCCGAGGAACGAAATCTAAAATTTTGAAAAAATAGACGTATTGACCGTTTGTATGTGTGAATATACACATAAAAATGCATTTGTATTTGATCATTCCGGCCGGGGAACGAAATCTAAAATATTGAAAAAATAGACGTTTTGGCCGTTTATATGTGTGAATTTACACATAAAAATGCATTTGTAATTAATTAACCCGGGCGGGGAACGAAACCTAAACTTTTGAAAAAATAGACGATTTGGCCGTTTATATGTGTGAATATACAAATAAAAATGCATTTGTAATTGATCAACCCGGCCGGAAAACGAAATCTAAAATTTTGAAAAATAGACGTTTTGACTGTTTATATGTGTGAATATACACATAAAAATGCATTTGTATTTGATCATCCCGGCTAGGGAAGGAAATCTAAAACTTTGAAAAAATAGACGTTTTGGCCGTTTGTATGTGTGAATATACACATAAAAATGCATTTGTATTTGATCATTGCGGCCAGGGAACGAAATCTAAAATATTGAAAAAATAGGCGTTTTGACCGTTTATATGTGTAATTTACACATAAAAATGCATTTGTATTTGATCATTCCGGCCGGGAACGAAATCTAAAATATTGATAAATTAGTTGTTTTGGCCGGTTATATGTGTAATTTACACATAAAAATGCATTTGTATTTGATCATCCCGGCCGGGGAAAGAAATCTAAAATATTGAAAAATTAAAGGTTTTGGCCGTTTATATGTGTGAATATAGACATAAAAATGCATTTGTATTTGATCATTGCGGCCAGGGAACGAAATCTAAAATATTGTAAAAATAGGCGTTTTGGCCGTTTATAAGTGTGAATTTACACATAAAAATGCATTTGTATTTGATCATTGCGGCCAGCGAACGAAATCTAAAATATTGAAAAATTAGTTGTTTTGGCCGTTTATATGTGTGAATATACACATAAAAATGCATTTGTATTTGATCATTGCAGCCAGGGAACGAAATCTAAAATATTGAAAAAATAGGCGTTTTGGCCGTTTATATGTGTAATTTACACATAAAAATGCATTTGTATTTGATTAACCCGGGCGGGGAACGAAATCTAAAATTTTGAAAAATTCACGTTTTGGCCGTTAATACGTGTGAATATACACATAAAAATGCATTTGTAATTGATCAAACCCGCCGGAAAACGAAATTTAAAATTTTGAAAAAAATAGACGTTTTGATCGTTTGTATGTGTGAATATACACATAAAAATGCATTTGTATTTGATCATCCCGGCCGGGGAACGAAATCTAAAATATTGAAATATAGACGTTTTGGCCGTTTATATGTGTGAATTTACACATAAAAATGCATTTGTAATTGATTAACCCGGGCGGGGAACGAAACCTAAAATTTTGAAAAAAATAGACGATTTGGCCATTTATATGTATGAATATACAAATAAAAATGCATTTGTAATTGATCAACCCGGCCGGAAAACGAAATCTAAAATTTTGAAAAAATAGACGTTTTGACCGTTTATATGTGTGAATATACACATAAAAATCCATTTGTATTTGATTAACCCGGGCGGGCAACGAAACCTAAAATTTTGAAAAAAATAGACCATTTGTCCGTTATATGTGTAAATATACACATAAAAATGCATTTGTATTTGATCATCTCGGCCGAGGAACGAAATCTAAAATTTTGAAAAAATAGACGTTTTGACCGTTTGTATGTGTGAATATACACATAAAAATGCATTTGTATTTGATCATTCCGGCGGGGAACGAAATCTAAAATATTGAAAAAATAGACGTTTTGGCCGTTTATATGTGTGAATTTACACATAAAAATGCATTTGTAATTGATTAACCCGGGCGGGGAACGAAACCTAAAGTTTTGAAAAAATAGACGATTTGGCCGTTTATATGTGTGAATATACAAATAAAAATGCATTTGTAATTGATCAACCCGGCCGGAAAACGAAATCTAAAATATTGAAAAAATAGACGTTTTGGCTGTTTATATGTGTGAATATACACATAAAAATGCATTTGTATTTGATCATCCCGGCTAGGGAAGGAAATCTAAAACTTTGAAAAAATAGACGTTTTGGCCGTTGGTATGTGTGAATATACACATAAAAATGCATTTGTATTGATCATCCCGGCCAGGGAACGAAATCTAAAATATTGAAAAAATAGACGTTTTGGCCGTTTATATGTGTGAATATACACATAAAAATGCATTTGTAATTGATCACCCGGGCCGGGGAACGAAATCTAAAATTTTGAAAAATAGACGATTTGGCCGTTTATATGTGTGAATATACAAATAAAAATGCATTTGTAATTGATCAACCCGGCCGGAAAACGAAATCTAAATTTTGAAAAAATAGACGTTTTGACCTGTTTATATGTGTGAATATACACATAAAAATGCATTTGTATTGATCATCCCGGCTAGGAAGGAAATCTAAATATTGAAAAAATAGACGTTTTGGCCGTTATATGTGTGAATATACACATAAAAATGCATTTGTATTGATCATTCCGGCCGGAAACGAAATCTAAATATTGAAAAAATAGACGTTTTGGCTGTTTATATGTGTGAATATACACATAAAAATGCATTTGTATTTGATCATTGCAGCCAGGGAACGAAATCTAAAATATTGAAAAAATAGGCGTTTTGGCCGTTTATATGTGTAATTTACACATAAAAATGCATTTGTATTTGATTAACCCGGGCGGGAAACGAAATCTAAAATTTTGAAAAATTCACGTTTTGGCCGTTAATACGTGTGAATATACACATAAAAATGCATTTGTAATTGATCAACCCGGCCGGAAAACGAAATTTAAAATTTTGAAAAAATAGACGTTTTGACCGTTTGTATGTGTGAATATACACATAAAAATGCATTTGTATTTGATCATCCCGGCCGGGGAACGAAATCTAAAATATTGAAAAAATAGACGTTTTGGCCGTTTATATGTGTGAATTTACACATAAAAATGCATTTGTAATTGATTACCCGGGCGGGGAACGAAACCTAAAATTTTGAAAAAATAGACGATTTGGCCATTTATATGTATGAATATACAAATAAAAATGCATTTGTAATTGATCATACGGCCGGCAACGAAATCTAAAATATTGAAAAATTGGCGTTTTGGCCGGTTATATGTGTGAATATACACATAAAACAAGCATTTGTATTTGATCATTGCGGCCAGGGAACGAAATCTAAAATATTAAAAAAATAGGCGTTTTGGCCGTTTATATGTGTAATTACACATAAAAATGCATTTGTATTTGATTAACCGGGCGGGGAACGAAATCTAAAATTTTGAAAATTTCACGTTTTGGCCGTTTATACGTGTGAATATACACATAAAAATGCATTTGTATTTGATTAACCCGGGCGGTGAAAGAAATCTAAAATTTTGAAAAATTTCACGTTTTGGCAGTTATACGTGTGAATATACACATAAAAATGCATTTGTATTGATCATCCCGGCTAGGGAAGGAAAACTAAAACTTTGAAAAATAGACGTTGTGGCCGGTTATATGTGTGAATATACACATAAAAATCCATTTGTATTTGATCAACACGGCCGAGAAATGGAATATAGAATTTCGAAAAAATAGACGTTTTAACCGTTACATGTGTGAATATACACATAAAAATGCATTTGTAATTAATCATCTCGGCCGGGGAACGAAATCTAAAATTTTGAAAAAATAGACGTTTTGGATGGTTATATGTGTAAATATACACATAAAATGCATTTGTATTTGATCATCTCGGCCGAGGAACGAAATCTAAAATTTTGAAAAAATAGACGTATTGACCGTTTGTATGTGTGAATATACACATAAAAATGCATTTGTATTTGATCATTCCGGCCGGGGAACGAAATCTAAAATATTGAAAAAATAGACGTTTTGGCCGTTTATATGTGTGAATTTACACATAAAAATGCATTTGTAATTAATTAACCCGGGCGGGGAACGAAACCTAAACTTTTGAAAAAATAGACGATTTGGCCGTTTATATGTGTGAATATACAAATAAAAATGCATTTGTAATTGATCAACCCGGCCGGAAAACGAAATCTAAAATTTTGAAAAATAGACGTTTTGACTGTTTATATGTGTGAATATACACATAAAAATGCATTTGTATTTGATCATCCCGGCTAGGGAAGGAAATCTAAAACTTTGAAAAAATAGACGTTTTGGCCGTTTGTATGTGTGAATATACACATAAAAATGCATTTGTATTTGATCATTGCGGCCAGGGAACGAAATCTAAAATATTGAAAAATAGGCGTTTTGACCGTTTATATGTGTAATTTACACATAAAAATGCATTTGTATTTGATCATTCCGGCCGGGAACGAAATCTAAAATATTGATAAATTAGTTGTTTTGGCCGGTTATATGTGTAATTTACACATAAAAATGCATTTGTATTTGATCATCCCGGCCGGGGAAAGAAATCTAAAATATTGAAAAATTAAAGGTTTTGGCCGTTTATATGTGTGAATATAGACATAAAAATGCATTTGTATTTGATCATTGCGGCCAGGGAACGAAATCTAAAATATTGTAAAAATAGGCGTTTTGGCCGTTTATAAGTGTGAATTTACACATAAAAATGCATTTGTATTTGATCATTGCGGCCAGCGAACGAAATCTAAAATATTGAAAAATTAGTTGTTTTGGCCGTTTATATGTGTGAATATACACATAAAAATGCATTTGTATTTGATCATTGCAGCCAGGGAACGAAATCTAAAATATTGAAAAAATAGGCGTTTTGGCCGTTTATATGTGTAATTTACACATAAAAATGCATTTGTATTTGATTAACCCGGGCGGGGAACGAAATCTAAAATTTTGAAAAATTCACGTTTTGGCCGTTAATACGTGTGAATATACACATAAAAATGCATTTGTAATTGATCAACCCGGCCGGAAAACGAAATTTAAAATTTTGAAAAAATAGACGTTTTGATCGTTTGTATGTGTGAATATACACATAAAAATGCATTTGTATTTGATCATCCCGGCCGGGGAACGAAATCTAAAATATTGAAATATAGACGTTTTGGCCGTTTATATGTGTGAATTTACACATAAAAATGCATTTGTAATTGATTAACCCGGGCGGGGAACGAAACCTAAAATTTTGAAAAAAATAGACGATTTGGCCATTTATATGTATGAATATACAAATAAAAATGCATTTGTAATTGATCAATCCGGCCGGAAAACGAAATCTAAAATTTTGAAAAAATAGACGTTTTGACCGTTTATATGTGTGAATATACACATAAAAATCCATTTGTATTTGATTAACCCGGGCGGGCAACGAAACCTAAAATTTTGAAAAAAATAGACCATTTGTCCGTTTATATGTGTGAATATACAAATAAAAATGCATTTGTAATTGAATAACCCGGCCGGAAAACGGAATCTAAAATTTTGAAAAAATAGACGTTTTGACCGTTTATATGTGCGAATATACACATAAAAATGCATTTGTATTTGATCATCCCGGCCGGGGAACGAAATCTAAAATTTTGAAAAAATAGACGATTTGGCCGTTTATATGTGTGAATATACAAATAAAAATGCATTTGTAATTGATCAACCCGGCCGGAAAACGAAATCTAAAATTTTGAAAAAATAGACGTTTTGGCCGGTTATATGTGTGAATATACACATAAAAATCCATTTGTATTTGATCAACCCGGCCGAGAAACGAAATCTAAAATTTTGAAAAAATAGACGTTTTGGCCGTTTATATGTGTGAATATACACATAAAAATGCATTTGCATTTGATCATCTCGGCCGGGGAACGAAATCTAAAATATTGAAAAAATAGACGTTTTGGCTGGTTATATGTGTGAATATACACATAAAAATGCATTTGTAATTGATCAACCCGGCCGGAAAACGAAATCTAAAATTTTGAAAAAATAGACGTTTTGACCGTTTATATGTGTGAATATACACATAAAAATGCATTTGTATTTGATCGTCCCGGCTAGGGAAGGAAATCTAAAATATTGAAAAAATAGACGTTTTGGCCGTTTATATGCGTGAATTTACACATAAAAATGCATTTGTAATTGATCATCCCGGCCGGGGAACGAAATCTAAAATTTTGAAAAAATAGACGATTTGGCCGTTTATATGTGTGAATATACAAATAAAAATGCATTTGTAATTGATCAACCCGGCCGGAAAACGAAATCTTAAATTTTGAAAAAATAGACGTTTTGACCGTTTATATGTGTGAATATACACATAAAAATGCATTTGTATTTGATCGTCCCGGCTAGGGAAGGAAATCTAAAATATTGAAAAAATAGACGTTTTGGCCGGTTATATGTGTGAATATACACATAAAAATGCATTTGTAATTGATCAATCCGGCCGGAAAACGAAATCTAAAATATTGAAAAAATAGACGTTTTGGCTGGTTATATGTGTGAATATACACATAAAAATGCATTTGTAATTGATCAACCCGGCCGGAAAACGAAATCTAAAATATTGAAAAAATAGACGTTTTGGCTGGTTATATGTGTGAATATACAAATAAAAATGCATTTGTAATTGATCAACCCGGCCGGAAAATGAAATCTAAAATATTGAAAAAATAGACGTTTTGGCCGTTTATATGTGTGAATTTACACATAAAAATGCATTTGTAATTGATTAACCCGGGCGGGGAACGAAACCTAAAATTTTGAAAAAATAGACGTTTTGGCCAGTTATATGTGTGAATATACACATAAAAATCCATTTGTATTTGATCAACCCGGCCGGAAAACGAAATCTAAAATTTTGAAAAAATAGACGTTTTGACCGTTTATATGTGTGAATATACACATAAAAATGCATTTGTATTTGATCATCTCGGCCGGGGAACGAAATGTAAAATATTGAAAAAATAGACGTTTTGGCTGGTTATATGTGTGAATATGCACATAAAAATGCATTTGTAATTGATCAACCCGGCCGGAAAACGAAATCTAAAATTTTGAAAAAATAGACGTTTTGACCGTTTATATGTGTGAATATACACATGAAAATGCATTTGTATTTGATCATCCCGGCCGGGGAACGAAATCTGAAATTTTGAAAAATTAAATAGATTGTGTAAATAAATATTCTTGGAAAACTTTGTGTACAATATAATTTTGTGGAATTCGTATGTGTATGAAGTGAACCCTACCTAATTGATGTATTTTATTTGTCAATAATTTTTAAAAAACTTTAGAAAAACTAATATCAATTTCCGCTGAACTTTTAATATATTTTCGCAAACTTGAACAGTCAATCACACAAATTCGATTCAGTCTCGTTGGCCAACCTCATATGAATTTTAGTCAAACTTTAAGTTTATATAAAGTTCATATGAACTTAAATTTTGTTACTAGACTTTATGATTAAGAATGATCTGTACATTATTGCAACTAAAAAGATTTGTAATTAGCTGAGAGTAGATGAGCATTACATATTTTTTAACAAAATTTTTTATTATTCATATCTCTAAATCTAAACAGTTAACTTGAATGAAAAAATGTGAAGTAATGAAACATATAACAATGGCTATATACATCACAAATTTCAGAACATTTTGCAAACAATCAGAAAATACGTTTCACTATAATGAAGAAATTGTTAACGTTTTTTTATAAATTTATATTTAAGATACCTATGCCATATTTATAATTGGAGTTCACACCATAGTTTTAAAATTTCTATACTTTTTAGAAGTATAATAGTTTCGAAAAGTGGAAAGTGGTCATTTGTATCTTTTAATTATTTTTTTTAGTAAAGTATAAACTTCGAGTTAGAATGCATACATGTCACACAGAACATAATAATATGTCACAGTAGATGTTTATTTTTACTTTGCGTTTGTGCTTATGTATGTATAAGTAGTGTTTCAATGCTTGGCTATTGCGAAGCTATAACACTACGACGTATCTTAAATTAATAAAACACGTACTACTCGGAATAATTCGGGATGAAGTTTGGATATGAAGGTTAAGTATATATATCGTTTTGTCTTGAGCAAGAGCTCTTGAGCAACTAATATTTATATTATGTACAAGCTTAAAACTAGATTTGGTACAATACAATAAAATACAATCATTAGCGAGCGGGTGTTGGTGGTCATTCGGGTAGCAAACTGGCCGAAGGGATGCTTTGAGTATATTAATGGGCTAACTGAACGTATATGTAATAAAACAAAATAATAAAAATTGAGGCGAACTCGGATCATGCGATCTGAATAGGTGACAAAACTTTGGTTTTTTTCCCATTGGGGAAATTCGGCCGTTGTACATTCATTGAACGTTTATTGTTTGCTGAGTAATAAAATTATTAAGGGTAAATAGCTATTAAAATCCAACAGTAGATAAGAAATAATTTTGAAATTTGGCTATTAATGAGGTTAGGGAAAGTTTATTTTATATGTTATCTTCATTTTCAAAAAGGTTAGTTTCGTACCTAACAAAATCAAAACATTTACAATTAAACGTTAGCGTCTCAAAAACGATAGTGCATGCATATAATATGCTGTATACAATTTCAAAATTAGGTGGACTCCTTTTATGAACCGAAAAATTGAATATTCCACTATTGCATATGTATAATAGGTCTATTACACTGATGCAAATTTAGTAGAAATCGATGTGGCGTATAACTCGATAATATTTACCATATTAAATAACAATTGAATAATTATATTTGTCGACATAATTGTAGCAATTTAACATCTTGATTGTAACCGATTAATTTCCTTTTATTCAATGTTAAATAGTCGTCGAATTTTTCCCATTTGTTCGCAATTATCAATAATCAACCAACTAATTTTAATCCTCGTACAAACGTGTAAAATTACATCGAACAACTCAAAAGTTACTAAAAATAAAAACTCAAAATAAGAGATAATCAATTGAAAATAATTGTTTCAAATGTAAGCGATTTAAATTTAATAATCGAGTGATCGATCGGTTTTATAACGAAACTGTGTTAAAAACATAAATGTCGAGGATATGTACGGACAATCTATTAAATGGAGATAAACGTTCCGTGACTATATACCGATTAATAGACTATTTTTCATACCCATTTCCTAGGAACGTGGTCATTTTAAATATTCATTCCTACCAGGGGAGTTGAAAAAAAACTATAAATCTGCACTTTACCAACGATGCTGTGTAATCTATAAATCTGTCCCAAATATGCACAGTACCATCCTTACACTGAGAAAAGTGATTCTTCGGGAGGAAGAATTTTTCTTAAATGTTAAAAAATGTGGAATCTAACACGGCGAAAGGCATATGACTTTCTATAACTTGATTTGGCAAGGTCCACATTATATTTAAATTCTTTATAGTTAAGACTCAAATCATTTACAACTAGGAATTGCGATTTTCATACGAGTTCAGAAATTAATCAGTTTTCGCAATTGACATGTATTAAATTTAAATTAAATATAATTATATTAAAGAAAATTAATAAAAATAAATAAATTAAGATTACCAACAATTTTTATAAATGTTTGTTTATTTAGTCATAAATTAACCAACAAGTATTTTAAAAAAACACCTTTTTTGCTTTAAAATTAAGGAAAAAAAACATACGTAAATAAAACTGTTAAAACAATAATCACATATTATACTAACAAATACTTTTTTTTCTTTTTAAATTTAGATAAATTTTCTCAAGAACATTTGCAGCCTATATCTATTTACTTGATTCAAAAAACGTTTCAAACTTTGAGGACGATATTCAAGAGCGCTAGGGAAGATTGGTTCACCAAATGTGCCCACTTTATTAGCTTAATGCGAGAACCAAATATGGCATTAGTAACTTCTTTAGGATTGTCCATTGCACAGCCGTACACCAGCATTGTAAAGCCTACAATCACTGGTGAAGCCCTTCAGTATGGATGTAAAAAGGTGAATAGAAAAATTGCCTCATTCCAAATAATTATATTGAGAAACAATTGATTATATTTTATTTTGTGCCACACAGGTGTTGCCAATCACTTATAAGTATTTACCTCATTCCTTAAATCAATATTAATAAATATATTCATTAAAGCATAAGAATCAATTAATAAAATTATCTAGATTGTTTATAAGCATTCACTTAAGAGAAATAATAGATAATTTATAATGGGACTTAATAAAACTTGTGTTTAATGAAAAAGTGCAAGGCAGTATATTGGGGTATGCTGGGAACATTGTTTATTAATAAAAACTATATTTATTATGCTTAAAGAAATCTTCATCATAAATTAAATGGTACGTAACATAATATCAACTTGAAAATGTTTTCAGCATATCGAACCCAATATACTGCCTTGCACACAAGTTTCATTTAGTCCCATTGCAAATCATCTATTATTATTCTAAACTAACTGCTTATAAACAATCTTCACAATTTTATCAACTAATTCATATGCTTTATTGCATATATTTACTACTATTGAATTAAGGGATCAGGAAAATACGTATACATGATTAATAAAACCTGTATAAGCACACTTATATTGATATAACATTGCACAGTGTGTAATAGTTATCTAATATATTGATGTTTTTTTTCTTACACAATCTTTAAACTTTTTTGTACGTTTTCGACAATTAAATATGTTTATATTTTTATAGAAAAAAATGTACATATATCATGTAATATAGAGTATTAGATACTATTAAATAGCTATTGTACACTGTGTAATATTATATCAATATGTGTGTTTATACAGGTGTTGACAATAATTTACAAGCATTTTCTTGATTCCTTCATTCAATATTAATAAATATATTCATTAAAGCATACCCCGTTGAAAAAGTTCCTATTGATTCAGTATTGATTCTGTGATAAAATCATTATGGAATTAATAAATAATAGCTACTGATATTGATCAAAATCAATACTGACTCAGTAGTAAGTTCTCACCAAAACGCAAAACTGATTTCTTACTGAATTAGTACAAAATCAGTAATGAATCAATGTTGTATCATTATGGAATCAGTACTGTATCAATTTTGAAATTATTCAATCGAAGAAGGGCAATGTGCCATTAAAAATTCATTATTCAATCAATTCAGAATCAGTGTCCAATCAATACCCTGTTAAAAAAAGTCACGTGGATTCAGTACTGATTTCCCTAAAAAATAAAAAAAATAAAATTTTTTAGATAATTTTCTTAAAAAATTAGGTAAAAACAAATAAAATTGTCAAAAAATATAAAATAAATAAAAAAAAGTATTACACATACTTCTGTTTATGTTAGTTATTCACCCATCCACTTATTAATCGCGATCAATGCTGCTTAACTGTCATGATCAATCATTTCTCAGTCTATTCTCAATGCTACATTCACAAACAGTTATAAAGATAATAAAAACATATTTGTAGACATTTCAAAAAGTCCAGTTAGAATTTATTTTAATGGTATTAATTTTAATGGAATAAACATATTTTTAAAAATATGGACATTTCATACAAGTTAAAATTTTAATGTACATATCGGTACCATATTAGAAGAACAATATATATTTAGTAATATATTGCAGCTATTTCATATTAATTGTAACTAGGCTTTTTGAAACGTCTACAAATATGTTTTCATTATCTTATTGTAACTGTTTGTGAATGTAGCAGATAGTAGATAGTAAATCATGCAATAGAAAATACTAAAATCAGTATGGAAGTAATAACATCTCTTTAAGATTATGTTTTCAGCATATGGAACCCAATATACTGCCTTGCGCTTTTTCTTTAAACACAAGTTTCATTTAGTCACATTGTAAATTATCTATTATTTCTCTGAACTATGTGCTTATAAACAATCTTCACAATTTTATCAACTAATTCATATGCTTTATTGCATATATTTACTAATATTGAATGAAGGAATCAAGAAAATGCTTGTAAGTTATTGTCAACACCCGTATAAGCACAAATATTGATATAATGTTAGAAAGTGTACAGTAACTGTTTAATATTATCTAATATTCTGTATTTCATAATATATTAATGTTTTTTTCTTTATAAAACGCTAATTTATTTTTTATTTTTCAGACATATAAATGTTTTTAGTATTACTAAGGTTAATACTAATTACTAATGTTGATTCTTATTACAGTTTAAATCTTTACAGTAAAATTAAATAAAATCTTTTTTCAGTTGACTATTTATTTATAATTATTATTACAGTTAATTAAAACAATTTGCCTAATCGGCTTTTATGACATATTTAGGTTAACAACATGTAATTTGAATCTCGCAGCTATGTAATGCTTTGCACATGTGCACGCGCGTCGACGGTACTCGGCACGCCGTGGTCGCCCCGCGCAATCGAATTAGTATTTTGCAAAGCATTGTTGCGGCAACATGTAAAAAGTGTTAGTATAATCAGTTATTACGTAAAATATCGAAAATATCCAATGGATTATTGAAGAAAGCAAAATAAATAAGGAAAAGAAAAAAAGGAGAAGCTGATTTTAAACGGAAAGGAAAAACAGCATTTAAACGGAAAAGAGAAACAGATTTAAAACGGAAAGAAGAAACAGATTTTAAAGAGAAAAGGGAAGTACAATAAACAATAAACGTTCTGGTGTTAAAGAGTAAGCTTTTTGAAATACTTAATGTAATTATATATAAGATATATAGTCATAATTTTAATTATATATAAGTTATAAATGCATCGATTAGTTACGAAACTAATTTACCTCGCACCACCTACTACGAAATATTTTTGAATTCTGAAAAAATATTTAACATATATACATATATTTTAAAAATATGTATTATCTCTGCAACGAAAAATTTTCCTAATATTAAAAAAAAAATGTATTGTCGGTTTAGCCCCCCCCCCTATTCTAGGAAATTTTGCCGATTTAAATTAATTGTTTCTATCTTATTATTTATATTATGGTATTTATATTATATATTTAAATGCATATATACATATATATATATATATTATTTTCATGTTATATTTGTATATTACATATATGTTAAATTTATTTTAACAAATTTTGTTTTTGAAAAATGAATCTATCGTTCGTAAATGTCTATATGTATGTATTATCGGTCACACCGAACTAAATAATTTACTTTTAGAATAAAGTAGGCTCATTGTACTCTTTGTCCACTATGGTTGGTGGAATTTCCCAGAGCACGGCCTTTATTAAAAACAATTAAAGGCGTTTCGCCCTCGATCTCCAGCTTGGACTCCTCAGTAAGGAACTGGAGATCTTACCTTAGACGCCTGTCGCAAGATGAACCGCGACGTCAGCAAGATGTTCTGCGGCTATATATATAGAAAAGAGACGACGATCTCTACAACGAGTGTAGAGATATAGTCGTCTCCATCTGGTGGTGGGAAAAACCACCAGCCAGAGGACGAAACGCCTTTAATTGTTTTTAATAAAGGCCGTGCTCTGGGAAATTCCACCAACCATAGTGGACAAAGAGTACAATGAGCCTACTTTATTTTAAAAGTAAATTATTTAGTTCGGTGTGACCGATAATACATACATATAAATTTTGTTTTTGTTATTCTTCGTATTTAGATGTGAAAGTGAATTCTCAGAAAAATGAGAAGGCAATGTTTGATATAATTACATTGTTTCTATTTTATTATTTATATTATGGTATTTACATTATATATTTGTTAAACTTATTTTTACAAATTTTGTTTTTGTTCTTTTTCGTATTTAGATTTAAAAGTGATTTTTTAGAAAAATGAGAAGGCAATGTTTGATATAATATCATAGTTTCTATTTTATTATTTATATTATATATTTATATACATATATATATATATATATATATTATTTTCCTGTTATATTTATATATTACATATTTGTTAAATTTATTTTAACAAATTTTGTTTTATGTTATTTTTCGTATTTAGATTTAAAAGTGATTTCTCAGAAACATGAGAAAGCGATGTTTGATATAATTACCAAAATGGCGGGCAACGTACTAGCAGTAGGGGAAAATGCTTTGTATTTTTCCTATTTTTAGGATTATCCACGTTGAATTGAAATATATGCTAATGAATGTAAGATGTTACCTGAATTTTTCCAAAATTTTTCTATGAACGGAACCATTCCAAAATGGCGGGCAACGTACTAGTGGTAGGGGAAAATGCTTTGTAACTATGCTATTTTCAGGATTTTCCACGTGGATTTGAAATATATGTAAGACAGTCAATGTAAGATGTTACCAGAATATTTTGAAATTTTTCTATATCCGGAACATTTCCAAAATGGCGTCAGTGTACTTTTAGTGGGGGTAAAAATTTTGTAACTTTGCTATTTATAGGATTATCCACGTGGAATTTAAATAGATGTTAGACAGAATGTAAGATGTTACCGGAATTTTTTCGTATCTAGATTGAAAAGTGATTTCTGTTTTTGTTATTCTTCGTATTTAGATGTGAAAGTGAATTCTCAGAAAAATGAGAAGGCAATGTTTGATATAATATCATAGTTTCTATTTTATTATTTATATTATGGTATTTACATTATATATTTGTTAAACTTATTTTTACAAATTTTGTTTTTGTTCTTTTTCGTATTTAGATTTAAAAGTGATTTTTTAGAAAAATGAGAAGGCAATGTTTGATATAATATCATAGTTTCTATTTTATTATTTATATATATATATATATATATTATTTTCCTGTTATATTTATATATTACATATTTGTTAAATTTATTTTAACATATTTTGTTTATGTTATTTTTCGTATTTAGATTTAAAAGTGATTTTTTAGAAAAATGAGAAGGCAATGTTTGATATAATTTCATTGTTTCTATTTTTGTATTTATATTATGTATTTAAATACATATATACATATGTTTATTATTTTCATGTTATATTTGTATATTACATATTTGTTAAATTTATTTTAACATATTTTGTTTATGTTATTTTTCGTATTTAGATTTAAAAGTGATTTCTCAGAAAAATTAGACGACAACGTTTCGTATAATTTCATTGTTTCTATTTTTGTATTTATATTATGTATTTAAATACATATATACATATGTTTATTATTTTCATGTTATATTTGTATATTACATATTTGTTAAATTTATTTTAACATATTTTGTTTATGTTATTTTTCGTATTTAGATTTAAAAGTGATTTCTCAGAAAAATGAGAAGGCAATGTTTGATATAATTTCATTGTTTCTATTTTTGTATTTATATTATGTATTTAAATACATATATACATATGTTTATTATTTTCATGTTATATTTGTATATTACATATTTGTTAAATTTATTTTAACATATTTTGTTTATGTTATTTTTCGTATTTAGATTTAAAAGTGATTTCTCAGAAAAATGAGAAGGCAATGTTTGATATAATTTCATTGTTTCTATTTTTGTATTTATATTATGTATTTAAATACATATATACATATGTTTATTATTTTCATGTTATATTTGTATATTACATATTTGTTAAATTTATTTTAACATATTTTGTTTATGTTATTTTTCGTATTTAGATTTAAAAGTGATTTCTCAGAAAAATGAGAAGGCAATGTTTGATATAATTTCATTGTTTCTATTTTTGTATTTATATTATGTATTTAAATACATATATACATATGTTTATTATTTTCATGTTATATTTGTATATTACATATTTGTTAAATTTATTTTAACATATTTTGTTTATGTTATTTTTCGTATTTAGATTTAAAAGTGATTTCTCAGAAAAATGAGAAGGCAATGTTTGATATAATTTCATTGTTTCTATTTTTGTATTTATATTATGTATTTAAATACATATATACATATGTTTATTATTTTCATGTTATATTTGTATATTACATATTTGTTAAATTTATTTTAACATATTTTGTTTATGTTATTTTTCGTATTTAGATTTAAAACTCAGAAAAATTAGACGACAACGTTTCGTATAATTTCATTCTATCTATTTTATTATTTATACTTCCATGTGAAATCAGTAGATGAAAATTTTAAAATTACTGATATTCTGCTAAACAATTCTTTTTTGAACCGAGAATATTTAAAAAAATTTTTAGATGCTTTAATAGGTAGGAAAAATGTTATTAATAACCAAAAAATACATATTTTGTTGTTTTCTACTTATATGACCAATTTTTATGACTTTATAACTCAAAATATATGCACCCTACAAGAAAAACGATAAATAACTTTAAACTGAAATTTACATCAAGATTTTAATAAAATTTTAATTATAACCATTAATTGAATATTATTGCACTATTATTGACCATAAGTCACTAAAAATTCATGTATTTTGATTTTTGACATTGTTCGGCACAACTGATATTACTGAAAAAAATCACAGATACTTCAAATTACATGTAGTTTGCGTGTACCAAACCACTTAGTGGCATAATTAGTAGGATAAAATATATCCACTTTTTTTGTGAAACTAACTGCAAAAATAAAAAAATTCAACATGGCTGTCAGTTGCCAATCAACATGAAATTTTTAATTCAAGTTAATTAATAATTGTAAAAATATTGCTAGATTCTGCTTTTTATTTGATGAATATGAATATGAGAAGTTAATTCTTTTAATTTTTGACTAATGGGAGATAATGGAAAATTAATTTTCTTAACTTCTGTATATGGGGGCGTACAGCAATTTAATTCTTTTGTTTTTAAAAAAGGATATGGCTATACTTATTATATACATATATACATTTCTGGTAAAAATTTTATCATTTTTATTTAGTTTCGTTTTGCTTTTTTTATATGTGTTTTTATCATTATCATTGTTAATAGACTTGTTATTCGTAAATATTTTAAAATTATTTTTCGAAATTGGAAATTGTTTTCTTATCATTTCAAATGGAAGTTCTTCTAAAGATGGTTATGTAAACATTTATTTATTTATTTATTTATATATTTGTATGACAATCTTACAGAATGTTAGTTCTATCGATTGATACTCCAGTCGTGTTGGAATATTTACATATGTATAGTTGCATTTTGTTTACAATTGTTAAAATAGAGCTATGTATGCATTTTTTGAAAATATTTGTAAGTTACTAAACGTTTATTATTTTCCCTAATCATTGCTTATGATCGCTCTTGTTTTAATTATGCTTTGTATGTAAAAAAATTAATTTTTGACGTTATCGGGATTATAATCAGTTAAAATTTTTTCTAGATCAAAACTTATTTTGTATGTGAGTCTAAATGAGTTATATATTGGGCAATTACAAATTACATGAGTACTGAAGTCCCCATGTGCCACTTGTATATAAAATCGTAAAAGATACTATTGCGTTGAATATTTTGATTCTTGAATTCCAATTATTTAATTTTGTTGTAATCATCGGGTTCCATATTGATCCTAGGGTGACTTTGGCTTTCGTGAAGAATTGGTTTGCAGCTGTTCTTACTAGCTTTCCCTTTACTAATTCTTATAATTTTCGTTTTATGAATGGTAACTGTTAGTTCTTTTGTTTGTCAAAATGATTCAAGGGTATCTAGTTTGTGCTGTAATTCTACGACGTTTTCAGCAATAAGAGTGAGATCGTCGGCAAATAAGATGATCTCCATTTTGTTGTCAATATTATGATGTCCTCTGTTTTTAAAATGTTCTATCATATCAGCTATGAATAAAATAAATAAGATAGGGCTTAGTGAGTCTCCTTGTAAAACTCCTTGCGTGATTTTTGCTTCTTTTGTTCGTGAATTGTCAATGAGTCTTATTTGCATCACTGCTTTGTCGTAGAAATTTTTGATTACTGGTATCGAATGCTTTTTTAAAATCTACAAAAGCTACGAATAGTTTACCCTTTGGTTTGCTTAATGCTGTAGTGATTTTTGTTTGGAGTATAAAAATATTGTCTTAGATGGATCTATTTGCTCGAAATCCGTTTTGACATTCAGGACATAAATTTGTGAATTCCGCCCAAGTCACGATCCTGTTTGAAAGAATAGCTGTAAACATTTTAGTGATCTAATTTAAAAGAGATATTCCTCTGTAGTTAGACGGATCTGATAATTCTCCTTTTTTGTAAAACATTATTACGTCCAGTTTACACCAATCGTCGGGAACTCTTCTGGTCGCAAGTATCTTGTTGAAAAATTCGACTATGTAGCTTTTCCAGCATAAAGGTAGGTTTTTCAAGAAGTTGTTTCTTATACCGTCCGTTCCCGGTGATTTATCGTTTTTACATTTACTGAGTGTTAAATGTAGTTCGGCAAAAGTGGGATGTCTGTAGTCTTTAAATGTAGCAGGTCTAATATTAGTTACTGGATAGAGTTTTTATATCTAATGTTTCCCAGGTTATTACAAAGATTGGGCATTGTGGTGTATTTTTTTTTGGTGAAGGATTTATAAGTGCTCCAAAATATTTTTTGCGATTTACTTTGAGAAAGGGCAACTTTACATTTTTCTATATATTCTAATTTGCAGCTTTTTATTAAATCAATGTATTTTTTTTCTAAATTCCAGGTATAGTTCTGATCTTCTGAGG
Source organism: Theocolax elegans (assembly GCA_026168455.1). Taxonomy (NCBI): domain Eukaryota; kingdom Metazoa; phylum Arthropoda; class Insecta; order Hymenoptera; family Cerocephalidae; genus Theocolax; species Theocolax elegans. The sequence goes on along the minus strand of CM047431.1, from coordinate 35,726,919 downwards.
TATGACTTTTTTTCCATTTATTAAACATTTTATTTACATTATTTTTTAGCATCTTTAAATCTTTCGTAAACCAGGGTTTGTTTTTTTATGTTTCTTTGTGTTGTGATAGTTTTTCTCATTTGTAGATCCTTAGCTGTTGATTTAATTGTCGTTGTAACACATGAATTTATCTGATTAACGTCCATTGAGTTACTATTTGGAATGAACACTGCGATGTTTTCTTGGTATGCGAGCGCAGATTGTTGATCCCAATTGAGTTTTTTTATTTTTGTTTTAATTTTTTTGATGGGTAGTAAAAATCTATTTGTTTTTTCTTTTAAACTAATTTTAACAGGTAAGTGATCAGATAGGCCTACATTTATTATCTCGAGATCAGTAATTTTGTGTGTGTGATAAGATCTATAACACTGTTACCATTATTTCCATAGAACGTATATCGGCCGACGTCGTCTGAAGGTAACCTGCCGTTAAGAGTAATGTAACCTAATTCTTTGAATTTGTCAACTAGTAAAATGCCTCTCTTGTTTATTAATTTGTCTTGAGAATTACGTGTGTCTAACATCATCGAGTTTTCTATAAAATTAGTGTCTATTTAGTTGAGTTGACCAATTCGAGCATTGAAGTCTTCACCCACTATTATTGGATTTTTATGTTTATCATCCAGTGCTTTTATTGTTTCCATTAAAAGTTCAATTATTTCTTCGAAGAAGTCGCTTTTGATGTATACACATATTATTATATATTTTGATTTGTTCATTCTGCATTCGAAAATAATCCACATGTCACAAATATCCAGTATTTTTGTATCCTTCACCATAGTCTCCCGGTATAAAACTAATAGACCTCCGCTTGCACATATGCATATGATATTGTATGTATTTAGAGACTGATCGCTTTCTCCAAGATTGAGGTTATAAATATTGTTTAATTCGTGAATATTCCAAAAAATTATCTCTAAATTGTTTTCCAAATGTTTAGAATGTGTTTTTTATATTGTTATTGTTATTGTAAACATTGTTCAGATTTGTTGTATATTCATCACATTTAATAATGTTTTGTTTTTTATTTTGAAAATGGCTTCTCTGCGAGTTATGCGTTGACACGAAAAAGTTGCGAGTTCTGTTGTGAGAACCCTACGAGTGTGTCGACTTCTGAGCTGTCATCGGTATGCTCGACGTTCGTTCCTGACTTGGTCGTCAGTCCTTTGCCTTCTATCCATTTGAATGTTACGCCATCTACCGTTAGCTTTAGAAAACCCATACTAACTGTTTTGCCTTCTTTTCGATATTCTTGTGCAGCTTTGCCGGACTTTTCGGACTTTTGTGTACATTTTGATAGCTAACAAAGGAATTCTGTGTGTTTATACATATCCTAGCGAGATGGCCTTCAAGTTTGCGAATATTAATTTTAAATGCTTCTGGTATTTTCTTTATATCTTTAGGTTTCCAATAAACCTGTTTAAAACTAATTACACGTGTAAAAGTATCTTAATTAATCGATACTTTAAGAGCAGTTACTGGGGATGCTGGATTGATATGTAGTATTTTAAGTCTTTCTATAAATAGTTGGTACGGAATTTCCGTGTTTACGTTAGAAAATATGACTCGTTTATGCTGTGATAACAAGGATCTTAATGTTACTTTGTGGTCTTCAATCATAATACATGGAAATTTGTCGGTTATTTCATATACTAGTTCTTTTGTAGTTAAACCGATGCAAATTCTATTATTGGATATTCGCGAAGCACTAATTACATTATTTTCTTTAACTAGCTTACCTATTGCGATTGTGTAGTTGCATAACTGGATTCCGGTGGTGCTTCAAAAACAAATGTTGGTATTACTGGTTTAGTTTCTTGGCCTTCTATGGGTGGTTCCATGGTGATCCTCACGAGGTAGATCTGACTCAGAGCATACCCCGTTCAATAACACAACACTAAGGTTCTTACTCGACAACTGAACAATATTTCTTTCCTCTCAATGTAGTTCTATTCGCATATAAAATAAATAGGACTTTTGGAAATTGAACCAATTCTTTTTATCTGTAATTCGTAATACAAAATGCTCTTATTTTTACCAAAACCGTTGCATACATTTATCCATCAATTTGTAGCTACAATTATTTATAACATGGGTTAATTTAAGCAATTAATGCCCAAAACTCAGACAATCTTAGCTTTGCTTTACAAATATTGTGACCTGGTATTCGCGTACCCGGAATGATTAATCATTTTTATTAATTAAATGAACCGTTGGGCCGCGTTGTCCAATACCGCGCACACAATTAATTTATTTATCCGAACTGCGGCTGTCGCCAGGAACGCGAGTTCGCTGGGACGAACGGTGTGGAGGATTTGGGCGATCCTCCTTGCCTCGACACGATACGTAAATTAATATAACGTCGGCGGGAGCGGGGAAAATAAAATAAACACAGTTGATTAAAAATAAAAATAAAAGAAATATTTATTTTAATTTAATAATTAACAGACTGGCCGCTCAAGCCGTGTGCCGCGACAATAGTTACTTCGCGCGGGCGGAAGTCCCGGGAAACCTGCCGGATCGAGATCCTCGCCTGCGACAGGTTTCACTCCCGGGAACCGCCGTTCGACTACCGTTGTACTCGAACACACTCCCGATGTACACACACACACAAGGGAGGGGGGAGGGTCACGATAGTAACTAAAACTCTTACCGGTAACGCTCCTCGGGGATGGCCCAGCCGATCCTCGGCGACTGGTCGACCTCCTTAACACGGGGACGACCGGTAGTTGAGGTGGTGAAGGCGGCCCTTGCCGCGGCGAGTGAGTCGCGATTCGCGGTATCACCCGCGCACGACCCCGTCCTTGATTACACACACACACAAACACACACAAAAACTATACGGACACGCGTTCAAGTCCACCCGGGTCTCCGTACCTAGCTCTGCTCCGGAACAACCGTTCACAGAGCTTAATGCGGGAGGGGGGGGCGCACTCTCGGCACTCACGAGTAGCACGCGATTACGGTCAAACAATAATCCGTCTTGATCGAGGATTATTCCACACTGATTAGGCGATCGCCTAATTTCTCGAAAAAGGGATGGGAGTGGGGAAACTCACACACTCTTTCGCGCTCCCATCCCTACGTATAGTCGCGCGCGTAATTGTACACTCGTAGAAAAGTAAACAAGTGTCGTCGGTTGGCCTTGACATACGAAAGGCTCCGATGACTTACAATTCGCTAAGTTAAGTACTCTATTCATCGTGAATAGATTGTGTGACGATTTCCATCACAATATATTTTAAGTATTAAATTGTTTAAGTACGTGTTTGAAAATGACAAAAAGATTACAAAAAGAAACTTAGAAATTGGCAGAAAAATTTTTTGAATTGAATTTTCTATCGGAATTGCATGGTGCTGTTTAACCCTTTCACTGGTGCAGCCTTTTTTACTGTACGTGCCAAAACTGGTAGGACAATAAACTAAAGAAATTATACGATTAACTATGAATATATGGCTTTTTGGCGATACAGAATCGATTCTGATGGTTATGTTTGCGTCATTTTGAATTTTTTACTTGTGACCTTAGATTCGTAATCAGCAACCCCCAAAACTCTTACACACCGAATTTCAAATGAATTGGTTGAAAAATGCAGCAGTTATTTTATTTGATCATATATGATACATCGCCAGTTGTGGCACTATTTTTTTTATCATATATGACACATTGCCAGTGAAAGGGTTAACAAAAATTGTCCCAATTGGCACAAACATTTGAAACTTTTAAAATATCACCTATAAAAATAAAAAAATTCCAAAAATATGAAAAAATTCTAGTATTGTGTTTTTTGATTAATTAGGAGACATTTTTGTTCTGTACAATTTTGCATCAAAGTTTGGAGTTTACAATAAGAGCACAAACCAAATTTGAAAAAAAAAATTTACTTCGCCGCCATTTTGATTCGCTTATCCTAAAATTATTTATTTTTGCTGGTGATATTTTGAAAGTTTTAAATGTTTGTCTTAATTTGTGACCTTTTTTGTTGGACAGAAACATGTACTCTCGATCGAAAATTTAAAATAGTTTTTAAAATAATCAAGGAGTGTTTGTTATTATAACGAACCCTTGTTGCGTATACTTCTTAATTTTTTTTTATTTATTGACTCATGGAATTTTGCATATCTTTATCCGTAAATCGTGCTCAAAACGCCAAGTTAGAAGTCAATTATATTTTGACAAAGATTGATATTTTATAGTTAAGAAAAATGTTTCTTGGATATCATTTCTTCCGCTTATTACAGGTTTTAACTACGTAAATTTTTATTTATTTATTTATTATTTTTTTTTCAAGATGATTCGCTTACGTGGTAAGCAAAATGGTTCCGTAAGGTTCCATTTCGAGGAAAATATTTTTTATCACGATAAAAGAGAACACGGAGAAGCGTTTCGTTGCGCCAGAAGAAACAGAGATGGATGTCAGGCAGTTGTATATTGTCAAAATTTTTTTAATATTGAAAATGAAGAGCTCACGGTCGAAATTGGGCATAATCATGAAGGAGATCCATTACTTTTATTAAAAGAAGACCTTTTTATGGAAATAGAAACTTAGGCCAAAAGTCCTGACGAAGAGCTAATACGTATATTTGATAGAGTTTTGGAGAAGGATGAGTAAGCACTATTATATTATATATTATTATATTATATTATATTATATTATATATTATTTATTATTTTTTTTCAAGATGATTCGCTTACGTGGTAAGCAAAATGGTTCCGTAAGGTTCTATTTCGAGGAAAATATTTTTTTTCACGATAAAAAGGACACGGAGAAGCGTTTCGTTGCGCCAGAAGAAACAGAGATGGATGTCAGGCAGTTGTATATTGTCAAAATTTTTTAATATTGAAAATGAAGAGCTCACGGTCGAAATTGGGCATAATCATGAAGGAGATCCATTACTTTTATTAAAAGAAGACCTTTTTATGGAAATAGAAACTTAGGCCAAAAGTCCTGACGAGGAGCTAATACGTATATTTGATAGAGTTTTGGAGAAGGATGAGTAAGCACTATTATATTATATATTATTATATTATATTATATTATATTATATTTTATATTATTTAATATTTTTTTTTCAAGATGATTCGCTTACGTGGTAAGCAAAATGGTTCCGTAAGGTTCCATTTCGAGCAAAATATTTTTTATCACGATAAAAGAGGACACGGAGAAGCGTTTCGTTGCGCCAGAAGAAACAGAGATGGATGTCAGGCAGTTGTATATTGTCAAAATTTTTTTAATATTGAAAATGAAGAGCTCACGGTCGAAATTGGGCATTATCATGAAGGAGATCCATTACTTTTATTAAAAGAAGACCTTTTTATGGAAATAGAAACTTAGGCCAAAAGTCCTGACAAAGAGCTAATACGTATATTTGATAGAGTTTTGGAGAAGGATGAGTAAGCATTATTATATTATATATTATTATATTATATTATATTATATATTATTTATTATTTTTTTTTCAAGATGATTCGCTTACGTGGTAAGCAAAATGGTTCCGTAAGGTTCCATTTCGAGGAAAATATTTTTTATCACGATAAAAGAGGACACGGAGAAGCGTTTCGTTGCGCCAGAAGAAACAGAGATGGAAGTCAGGCAGTTGCATATTGTCAAAATTTTTTTAATATTGAAAATGAAGAGCTCATGGTCGGAATTGGGCATAATCATGAAGGAGATCCATTACTTTTATTAAAAGAAGACCTTTTTATGGAAATAGAAACTTAGGCCAAAAGTCCTGACGAAGAGCTAATACGTATATTTGATAGAGTTTTGGAGAAGGATGAGTAAGCAGTATTATATTATATATTATTATATTATATTATATTATATATTATTTATTATTTTTTTTTCAAGATGATTCGCTTACGTGGTAAGCAAAATGGTTCCGTAAGGTTGCATTTTGAGCAAAATATATTTTATCACGATAAAAGAGGACACGGAGAAGCGTTTCGTTGCGCCGGAAGAAACAGATATGGATGTCAGGCAGTTGTATATTGTCAAAATTTTTTTAATATTGAAAATGAAGAGCTCACGGTCGAAATTGGGCATTATCATGAAGGAGATCCATTACTTTTATTAAAAGAAGACCTTTTTATGGAAATAGAAACTTAGGCCAAAAGTCCTGACAAAGAGCTAATACGTATATTTGATAGAGTTTTGGAGAAGGATGAGTAAGCATTATTATATTATATATTATTATATTATGTTATATTATATATTATTTATTATTTTTTTTTCAAGATGATTCGCTTACGTGGTAAGCAAAATGGTTCCGTAAGGTTCCATTTCGAGGAAAATATTTTTATCACGATAAAAGAGGACACGGAGAAGCGTTTCGTTGCGCCAGAAGAAACAGAGATGGAAGTCAGGCAGTTGCATATTGTCAAAATTTTTTTAATATTGAAAATGAAGAGCTCACGGTCGAAATCGGGCATAATCATGAAGGAGATCCATTACTTTTATTAAAAGAAGACCTTTTTATGGAAATAGAAACTTAGGCCAAAAGTCCTGACGAGGAGCTAATACGTATATTTGATAGAGTTTTGGAGAAGGATGAGTAATCACTATTATATTATATATTATTAAATTATATTATATTATATTATATTATTTATTATTTTTTTTCAAGATGATTCGCTTACGTGGTAAGCAAAATGGTTCCGTAAGGTTCCATTTCGAGGAAAATATTTTTATCACGATAAAAGAGAGCACGGAGAAGCGTTTCGTTGCGCCAGAAGAAACAGAGATGGATGTCAGGCAGTTGTATATTGTCAAAATTTTGTTAATATTGAAAATGAAGAGCTCACGGTCGAAATTGGGCATATCATGAAGGAGATCCATTACTTTTATTAAAAGAAGACCTTTTTATGGAAATAGAAACTTAGGCCAAAAGTCCTGACGAAGAGCTAATACGTATATTTGATAGAGTTTTGGAGAAGGATGAGTAAGCACTATTATATTATATATTATTATATTATATTATATTATATTATATATTATTTATTATTTTTTTTCAAGATGATTCGCTTACGTGGTAAGCAAAATGGTTCCGTAAGGTTCTATTCGAGGAAAATATTTTTATCACGATAAAAGAGGACACGGAGAAGCGTTTCGTTGCGCCAGAAGAAACAGAGATGGATGTCAGGAAGTTGTATATTGTCAAAATTTTTTAATATTGAAAATGAAGAGCTCACGGTCGAAATTGGGCATAATCATGAAGGAGACCATTACTTTTATTAAAAAGACCTTTTTATGGAAATAGAAACTTAGGCCAAAAGTCCTGACGAGGAGCTAATACGTATATTGATAGAGTTTTGGAGAAGGATGAGTAATCACTATATATTATATATTAAAATTATATTATATTATATATTATTTATTATTTTTTTCAGATTCGCTTACGTGGTAAGCAAAATGGTTCCGTAAGGTTCCATTTCGAGGAAAATATTTTTTATCACGATAAAAGAGAGCACGGAGAGCTTTTCTTTGCGCCAGAAGAAACAGAGATGGATGTCAGGCAGTTGTATATTGTCAAAATTTGTTAATATTGAAAATGAAGAGCTCACGGTCGAAATTGGGCATATCATGAAGGAGATCCATTACTTTTATTAAAAGAAGACCTTTTTATGGAAATAGAAACTTAGGCCAAAAGTCCTGACGAAGAGCTAATACGTATATTGATAGAGTTTTGGAGAAGGATGAGTAAGCACTATTAATATTATATATTATTATATTATATTATATTATTATATATTATTTTTTTTTCAAGATGATTCGCTTACGTGGTAAGCAAAATGGTTCCGTAAGGTTCATTTCGAGGAAAATATTTTTTATCACGATAAAAAGGACACGGAGAAGCGTTTCGTTGGCCAGAAGAAACAGAGATGGATGTCAGGAAGTTGTCTATTGTCAAAATTTTTTTAATATTGAAAATGAAGAGCTCACGGTCGAAATTGGGCATAATCATGAAGCAGATCCATTACTTTTATTAAAAGAAGACCTTTTTATGGAATAAAACTTAGGCCAAAAGTCCTGACGAGGAGCTAATACGTATATTTGATAGAGTTTTGGAGAAGGATGAGTAAGCACTATTATATTATATATATTATAGTATATTATATATATTATATTTTTATCGTAACCGGACATTTTGCCGTATGACACTTCGCCGTCGGACCCTTCGCCGCAAACATTTCGCCGTATGAGACCTTTTGCCGTATAATATTTCGCCGTATGAGACATCTTGCCGTATAACATTTCGCCGTATGAGACATTTTGCCGTACGCGATTGGGTTATAGGGTTATAGGGTTATTGGTTGAGCAGGGGGTTTGGGGGGCGCAGCCCCCCATTACACTTTGTTGTTACACACATACAGTATCGGTAAATTATTTGTAATTATAACTAGACTATAATAACAAACAATTTTTCAATTTCAATATATGATTTTGTTTACACTCAAAGTTAATCGCCTAAGTACTTGTGATTAATTGATTAGTTATCATTCGTTTTTCATAAGTATTTTTTCCTACTTTACGGCGAGAAGTTCCTTACGGCAAAATGTCACATACGGCAAAATTCCATACGGCGAAATGTCCCACACGGCGAAAAGTAACACGGCGATTTGTCCGACGGCGAAGTGTCCAACGGCGAACTGTCATACGGCAAAGTGTCATGGAACCATTATTTATTATTTTTTTTTCAAGATGATTCGCTTACGTGGTAAGCAAAATGGTTCCGTAAGGTTCCATTTCGAGGAAAATATTTTTATCACGATAAAAGAGGACACGGAGAAGCGTTTCGTTGCGCCAGAAGAAACAGAGATGGATGTCAGGCAGTTGTATATTGTCAAAATTTTTTTAATATTGAAAATGAAGAGCTCACGGTCGAAATTGGGCATAATCATGAAGCAGATCCATTACTTTTATTAAAAGAAGACCTTTTTATGGAAATAGAAACTTAGGGCCAAAAGTCCTGACGAAGAGCTAATACGTATATTTGATAGAGTTTTGGAGAAGGATGAGTAAGCACTATTATATTATATATTATTATATTATATAATATATTATTTATTATTTATTATTTTTTTTTCAAGATGATTCGCTTACGTGGTAAGCAAAATGGTTCCGTAAGGATCTATTTCGAGGAAATATTTTTATCACGACAAAAGAGGACACGGAGAAGCGTTTCGTTGCGCCAGAAGAAACAGAGATGGATGTCAGGCAGTTGTATATTGTCAAAATTTTTTTAATATTGAAAATGAAGAGCTCACGGTCGAAATTGGGCATAATCATGAAGGAGATCCATTACTTTTATTAAAAGAAGACCTTTTTATGGAAATAGAAACTTAGGCCAAAAGTCCTGATGAAGAGTCAATACGTATATTGATAGAGTTTTGGAGAAGGATGAGTAAGCACTATTATATTATATATTATTATATTATAATATATTATATTATATATTATTTATTATTTTTTTTTCAAGACGATTCGCTTACGTGGTAAGCAAAATGGTTCCGTAAGGTTCTATTTTGAGCAAAATATATTTTATCACGATAAAAGTGGACACGGAGAAGCGTTTCGTTGCGCCAGAAGAAACAGATATGGATGTCAGGCAGTTGTATATTGTCAAAATTTTTTAATATTGAAAATGAAGAGCTCTCGGTCGAAATTGGGCATTATCATGAAGGATATCCATTACTTTTATTAAAAGAAGACCTTTTTATGGAAATAGAAACTTAGGCCAAAAGTCCTGACAAAGAGCTAATACGTATATTTGATAGAGTTTTGGAGAAGGATGAGTAAGCATTATTATATTATATATTATTATATTATTATATTATATATTATTATATTATATTATATTATATATTATTATATTATATTATATTATATATATATCTATATTATATTATTATATTATTTATTATTTTTTTTTTCAAGATGATTCGCTTACGTGGTAAGCAAAATGGTTCCGTAGGTTCCATTCGAGGAAAATATTTTTATCACGATAAAAGAGGACACGGAGAAGCGTTTCGTTGCGCCAGAAGAACAGAGATGGAAGTCAGGCAGTTGCATATTGTCAAAATTTTTTTAATATTGAAAATGAAGAGCTCACGGTCGAAATCGGGCATAATCATGAAGGAGATCCATTACTTTATTAAAAGAAGACCTTTTTATGGAAATAGAAACTTAGGCCAAAAGTCCTGACGAGGAGCTAATACGTATATTTGATAGAGTTTTGGAGAAGGATGAGTAAGCACTATTATATTATATATTATTAAATTATATTATATTATATTATATATTATTATTATTTTTTTTCAAGATGATTCGCTTACGTGGTAAGCAAAATGGTTCCGTAAGGTTCCATTTCGAGGAAATATTTTTATCACGATAAAAGAGGAGCACGCAGAAGCTTTTCTTTGCGCCAGAAGAAACAGAGATGGATGTCAGGCAGTTGTATATTGTCAAAATTTTGTTAATATTGAAAATGAAGAGCTCACGGTCGAATTGGGCATAATCATGAAGGAGATCCATTACTTTTTATTAAAAGAAGACCTTTTTATGGAAATAGAAACTTAGGCCAAAAGTCCTGACGAAGAGCTAATACGTATATTTGATAGAGTTTTGGAGAAGGATGAGTAAGCACTATTATATTATATATTATTATATTATATTATATTATATTATATATTATTTATTATTTTTTTTCAAGATGATTCGCTTACGTGGTAAGCAAAATGGTTCCGTAAGGTTCTATTTCGAGGAAAATATTTTTTATCACGATAAAAAGGACACGGAGAAGCGTTTCGTTGCGCCAGAAGAAACAGAGATGGATGTCAGGAAGTTGTATATTGTCAAAATTTTTTTAATATTGAAAATGAAGAGCTCACGGTCGAAATTGGGCATAATCATGAAGCAGATCCATTACTTTTATTAAAAGAAGACCTTTTATGGAAATAGAAACTTAGGCCAAAAGTCCTGACGAGGAGCTAATACGTATATTTGATAGAGTTTTGGAGAAGGATAGTAAGCACTATTATATTATATATTATTATATTATATTATATTATATTATATATTATTTATTATTTTTTTTTCAAGATGATTCGCTTACGTGGTAAGCAAAATGGTTCCGTAAGGTTCCATTTCGAGGAAAATATTTTTTATCACGATAAAAGAGGACACGGAGAAGCGTTTCGTTGCGCCAGAAGAAACAGAGATGGATGTCAGGCAGTTGTATATTGTCAAAATTTTTTTAATATTGAAAATGAAGAGCTCACGGTCGAAATTGGGCATAATCATGAAGGAGATCCATTACTTTTATTAAAAGAAGACCTTTTTATGGAAATAGAAACTTAGGCCAAAAGTCCTGACGAAGAAGCTAATACGTATATTTGATAGAGTTTTGGAGAAGGATGAGTAAGCATATTATATTATATATTATTATATTATATTATATTATATTATATATTTATTATTTTTTTTCAAGATGATTCGCTTACGTGGTAAGCAAAATGGTTCGTAAGGTTCCTATTTCGAGGAAAATATTTTTATCACGATAAAAGAGAGCACGGAGAAGCGTTTCGTTGCGCCAGAAGAAACAGAGATGGATGTCAGGCAGTTGTATATTGTCAAAATTTTTTTAATATTGAAAATGAAGAGCTCACGGTCGAAATTGGGCATAATCATGAAGGAGATCCATTACTTTTATTAAAAGAAGACCTTTTTATGGAAATAGAAACTTAGGCCAAAAGTCCTGACGAGGAGCTAATACGTATATTTGATAGAGTTTTGGAGAAGGATGAGTAAGCACTATTATATTATATATTATTATATTATATTATATTATATTATTATATTATTTAATATTTTTTTTTCAAGATGATTCGCTTACGTGGTAAGCAAAAATGGTTCCGTAAGGTTCCATTTCGAGCAAAATATTTTTATCACGATAAAAGAGGACACGGAGAAGCGTTTCGTTGCGCCAGAAGAAACAGAGATGGATGTCAGGCAGTTGTATATTGTCAAAATTTTTTAATATTGAAAATGAAGAGCTCACGGTCGAAATTGGGCATTATCATGAAGGAGATCCATTACTTTTATTAAAAGAAGACCTTTTATGGAAATAGAAACTTAGGCCAAAAGTCCTGACAAAGAGCTAATACGTATATTTGATAGAGTTTTGGAGAAGGATGAGTAAGCATTATTATATTATATATTATTATATATATTATATTATATATTATTTATTATTTTTTTTTCAAGATGATTCGCTTACGTGGTAAGCAAAATGGTTCCGTAAGGTTCCATTTCGAGGAAAATATTTTTTATCACGATAAAAGAGGACACGGAGAAGCGTTTCGTTGCGCCAGAAGAAACAGAGATGGAAGTCAGGCAGTTGCATATTGTCAAAATTTTTTTAATATTGAAAATGAAGAGCTCATGGTCGGAATTGGGCATAATCATGAAGGAGATCCATTACTTTTATTAAAAGAAGACCTTTTTATGGAAATAGAAACTTAGGCCAAAAGTCCTGACGAAGAGCTAATACGTATATTTGATAGAGTTTTGGAGAAGGATGAGTAAGCAGTATTATATTATATATTATTATATTATATTATATTATATATTATTTATTATTTTTTTTTCAAGATGATTCGCTTACGTGGTAAGCAAAATGGTTCCGTAAGGTTGCATTTTGAGGCAAAATATATTTTATCACGATAAAAGAGGACACGGAGAAGCGTTTCGTTGCGCCAGGAAGAAACAGATATGGATGTCAGGCAGTTGTATATTGTCAAAATTTTTTTAATATTGAAAATGAAGAGCTCACGGTCGAAATTGGGCATTAATCATGAAGGAGATCCATTACTTTTATTAAAAGAAGACCTTTTTATGGAAATAGAAACTTAGGCCAAAAGTCCTGACAAAGAGCTAATACGTATATTTGATAGAGTTTTGGAGAAGGATGAGTAAGCCTATTATATTATATATTATTATATTATGTTATATTATATATTATTTATTATTTTTTTTCAAGATGATTCGCTTACGTGGTAAGCAAAATGGTTCCGTAAGGTTCCATTTCGAGGAAAATATTTTTATCACGATAAAAGAGGACACGGAGAAGCGTTTCGTTGCGCCAGAAGAAACAGAGATGGAAGTCAGGCAGTTGCATATTGTCAAAATTTTTTAATATTGAAAATGAAGAGCTCACGGTCGAAATTCGGGCATAATCATGAAGGAGATCCATTACTTTTATTAAAAAAGACCTTTTTATGGAAATAGAAACTTAGGCCAAAAGTCCTGACGAGGAGCTAATACGTATATTTGATAGAGTTTTGGAGAAGGATGAGTAATCACTATTATATTATATATTATTAAATTATATTATATTATATTATATATTATTTATTATTTTTTTTCAAGATGATTCGCTTACGTGGTAAGCAAAATGGTTCCGTAAGGTTCCATTTCGAGGAAAATATTTTTATCACGATAAAAGAGAGCACGGAGAAGCTTTCTTTGCGCCAGAAGAAACAGAGATGGATGTCAGGCAGTTGTATATTGTCAAATTTTGTTAATATTGAAAATGAAGAGCTCACGGTCGAAATTGGGCATAATCATGAAGGAGATCCATTACTTTTATTAAAAGAAGACCTTTTTATGGAAATAGAAACTTAGGCCAAAAGTCCTGACGAAGAGCTAATACGTATATTTGATAGAGTTTTGGAGAAGGATGAGTAAGCACTATTATATTATATATTATTATATTATATTATATTATATTATATATTATTATTATTTTTTTTCAAGATGATTCGCTTACGTGGTAAGCAAAATGGTTCCGTAAGGTTCTATTTCGAGGAAAATATTTTTTATCACGATAAAAAGGACACGGAGAAGCGTTTCGTTGCGCCAGAAGAAACAGAGATGGATGTCAGGAAGTTGTATATTGTCAAAATTTTTTTAATATTGAAAATGAAGAGCTCACGGTCGAAATTGGGCATAATCATGAAGCAGATCCATTACTTTATTAAAAGAAGACCTTTTTATGGAAATAGAAACTTAGGCCAAAAGTCCTGACGAGGAGCTAATACGTATATTTTGATAGAGTTTTGGAGAAGGATGAGTAAGCACTATTATATTATATATTATTATATTATATTATATTATATTATATATTATTTATCGTAACCGGACATTTTGCCGTATGACACTTCGCCGTCGGACCCTTCGCCGCAAACATTTCGCCGTATGAGACCTTTGCCGTATAATATTTCGCCGTATGAGACATCTTGCCGTATAACATTTCGCCGTATGAGACATTTTGCCGTACGCGATTGGGTTATAGGGTTATAGGGTTATTGGTTGAGCAGGGGGTTTGGGGGGCGCAGCCCCCCATTACACTTTTGTTGTTACACACATACAGTATCGGTAAATTATTTGTAATTATACTAGACTATAATAACAAACAATTTTCAATTTCAATATATGATTTTGTTTACACTCAAAGTTAATCGCCTAAGTACTTGTGATTAATTGATTAGTTATCATTCGTTTTTCATAAGTATTTTTTCCTACTTTACGGCGAGAAGTTCCTTACGGCAAAATGTCACATACGGCAAAATTCCATACGGCGAAATGTCCCACACGGCGAAAAGTAACACGGCGATTTGTCCGACGGCGAAGTGTCCAACGGCGAACTGTCATACGGCAAAGTGTCATGGAACCATTATTTATTATTTTTTTTCAAGATGATTCGCTTACGTGGTAAGCAAAATGGTTCCGTAAGGTTCCATTTCGAGGAAAATATTTTTTATCACGATAAAAGAGGACACGGAGAAGCGTTTCGTTGCGCCAGAAGAAACAGAGATGGATGTCAGGCAGTTGTATATTGTCAAAATTTTTTTAATATTGAAAATGAAGAGCTCACGGTCGAAATTGGGCATAATCATGAAGCAGATCCATTACTTTTATTAAAAGAAGACCTTTTTATGGAAATAGAAACTTAGGCCAAAAGTCCTGACGAAGAGCTAATACGTATATTTGATAGAGTTTTGGAGAAGGATGAGTAAGCACTATTATATTATATATTATTATATTATATAATATATTATTTATTATTTATTATTTTTTTTTCAAGATGATTCGCTTACGTGGTAAGCAAAATGGTTCCGTAAGGATCTATTTCGAGGAAAATATTTTTTATCACGACAAAAGAGGACACGGAGAAGCGTTTCGTTGCGCCAGAAGAAACAGAGATGGATGTCAGGCAGTTGTATATTGTCAAAATTTTTTTAATATTGAAAATGAAGAGCTCACGGTCGAAATTGGGCATAATCATGAAGGAGATCCATTACTTTTATTAAAAGAAGACCTTTTTATGGAAATAGAAACTTAGGCCAAAAGTCCTGATGAAGAGTCAATACGTATATTTGATAGAGTTTTGGAGAAGGATGAGTAAGCACTATTATATTATATATTATTATATTATAATATATTATATTATATATTATTTATTATTTTTTTTTCAAGACGATTCGCTTACGTGGTAAGCAAAATGGTTCCGTAAGGTTCTATTTTGAGCAAAATATATTTTATCACGATAAAAGTGGACACGGAGAAGCGTTTCGTTGCGCCAGAAGAAACAGATATGGATGTCAGGCAGTTGTATATTGTCAAAATTTTTTTAATAATTGAAAAATGAAGAGCTCTCGGTCGAAATTGGGCATTATCATGAAGGATATCCATTACTTTTATTAAAAGAAGACCTTTTTATGGAAATAGAAACTTAGGCCAAAGTCCTGACTAAGAGCTAATACGTATATTTGATAGAGTTTTGGAGAAGGATGAGTAAGCATTATTATATTATATTATTATATTATATTATTATATTATTATTATTATATATTATTATATTATATATATTATTATTATATTATTATATATTATTTATTATTTTTTTTTCAAGATGATTCGCTTACGTGGTAAGCAAAATGGTTCCGTAAGGTTCCATTTCGAGGAAAATATTTTTATCACGATAAAAGAGGACACGGAGAAGCGTTTCGTTGCGCCAGAAGAAACAGAGATGGAAGTCAGGCAGTTGCATATTGTCAAAATTTTTTTAATATTGAAAATGAAGAGCTCACGGTCGAAATCGGGCATAAGTCATGAAGGAGATCCATTACTTTTATTAAAAGAAGACCTTTTTATGGAAATAGAAAACTTAGGCCAAAAGTCCTGACGAGGAGCTAATACGTATATTTGATAGAGTTTTGGAGAAGGATGAGTAAGCACTATTATATTATATATTATTAAATTATATTATATTATATTATATATTATTTATTATTTTTTTTCAAGATGATCGCTTACGTGGTAAGCAAAATGGGTTCCGTAAGGTTCCATTTCGAGGAAAATATTTTTTATCACGATAAAAGAGAGCACGCAGAAGCTTTTCTTTGCGCCAGAAGAAACAGAGATGGATGTCAGGCAGTTGTATATTGTCAAAATTTTGTTAATATTGAAAATGAAGAGCTCACGGTCGAAATTGGGCATAATCATGAAGGAGATCCATTACTTTTATTAAAAAGAAGACCTTTTTATGGAAATAGAAACTTAGGCCAAAAGTCCTGACGAAGAGCTAATACGTATATTTGATAGAGTTTTGGAGAAGGATGAGTAAGCACCTATTATATTATATATTATTATATTATATTATATTATATTATATATTATTTATTATTTTTTTTCAAGATGATTCGCTTACGTGGTAAGCAAAATGGTTCCGTAAGGTTCTATTTCGAGGAAAATATTTTTTATCACGATAAAAAGGACACGGAGAAGCGTTTCGTTGCGCCAGAAGAAACAGAGATGGATGTCAGGAAGTTGTATATTGTCAAAATTTTTTTAATATTGAAAATGAAGAGCTCACGGTCGAAATTGGGCATAATCATGAAGCAGATCCATTACTTTTATTAAAAGAAGACCTTTTTATGGAAATAGAAACTTAGGCCAAAAGTCCTGACGAGGAGCTAATACGTATATTTGATAGAGTTTTGGAGAAGGATGAGTAAGCACTATTATATTATATATTTATATTATATTATATTATATTATATATTATTTATTATTTTTTTTCAAGATGATTCGCTTACGTGGTAAGCAAAATGGTTCCGTAAGGTTCCATTTCGAGGAAAATATTTTTATCACGATAAAAGAGGACACGGAGAAGCGTTTCGTTGCGCCAGAAGAAACAGAGATGGATGTCAGGCAGTTGTATATTGTCAAAATTTTTTAATATTGAAAATGAAGAGCTCACGGTCGAAATTGGGCATAATCATGAAGCAGATCCATTACTTTTATTAAAAGAAGACCTTTTTATGGAAATAGAAACTTAGGCCAAAAGTCCTGACGAAGAGCTAATACGTATATTGATAGAGTTTTGGAGAAGGATGAGTAAGCACTATTATATTATATATTATTATATTATATTATATATTATTATTATTTATTATTTTTTTTCAAGATGATTCGCTTACGTGGTAAGCAAAATGGTTCCGTAAGGTTCCATTTCGAGGAAAATATTTTTTATCACGATAAAAGAGGACACGGAGAAGCGTTTCGTTGCGCCAGAAGAAACAGAGATGGATGTCAGGCAGTTGTATATTGTCAAAATTTTTTAATATTGAAAATGAAGAGCTCACGGTCGAAATTGGGCATAATCATGAAGCAGATCCATTACTTTTATTAAAAGAAGACCTTTTTATGGAAATAGAAACTTAGGCCAAAAGTCCTGACGAGGAGCTAATACGTATATTTGATAGAGTTTTGGAGAAGGATGAGTAAGCACTATTATATTATATATTATTATATTATATTATATTATATTATATATTATTTATTATTTTTTTTTCAAGATGATTCGCTTACGTGGTAAGCAAAATGGTTCCGTAAGGTTCCATTTCGAGGAAAATATTTTTTATCACGATAAAAGAGGACACGGAGAAGCGTTTCGTTGCGCCAGAAGAAACAGAGATGGATGTCAGGCAGTTGTATATTGTCAAAATTTTTTTAATATTGAAAATGAAGAGCTCACGGTCGAAATTGGGCATAATCATGAAGCAGATCCATTACTTTTATTAAAAGAAGACCTTTTTATGGAAATAGAAACTTAGGCCAAAAGTCCTGACGAAGAGCTAATACGTATATTTGATAGAGTTTTGGAGAAGGATGAGTAAGCAGTATTATATTATATATTATTATATTATATTATATATTATTTATTATTTATTATTTTTTTTTCAAGATGATTCGCTTACGTGGTAAGCAAAATGGTTCTGTAAGGTTCCATTTCGAGGAAAATATTTTTTATCACGATAAAAGAGGACACGGAGAAGCGTTTCGTTGCGCCAGAAGAAACAGAGATGGATGTCAGGCAGTTGTATATTGTCAAAATTTTTTTAATATTGAAAATGAAGAGCTCACGGTCGAAATTGGGCATAATCATGAAGCAGATCCATTACTTTTATTAAAAGAAGACCTTTTTATGGAAATAGAAACTTAGGCCAAAGTCCTGACAAGAGCTAATACGTATATTTGATAGAGTTTTGGAGAAGGATGAGTAAGCACTATTATATTATATATTATTATATTATAATATATTATATTATATATTATTTATTATTTTTTTTTCAAGACGATTCGCTTACGTGGTAAGCAAAATGGTTCCGTAAGGTTCTATTTGAGCAAAATATATTTTATCACGATAAAAGTGGACACGGAGAAGCGTTTCGTTGCGCCAGAAGAAACAAGATATGGATGTCAGGCAGTTGTATATTGTCAAAATTTTTTTAATATTGAAAATGAAGAGCTCTCGGTCGAAATTGGGCATTATCATGAAGGATATCCATTACTTTTATTAAAAGAAGACCTTTTTATGGAAATAGAAACTTAGGCCAAAAGTCCTGACAAAGAGCTAATACGTATATTTGATAGAGTTTTGGAGAAGGATGAGTAAGCATTATTATATTATATATTATTATATTATATTATATTATATTATATATTATTTATTATTTTTTTTTCAAGACGATTCGCTTACGTGGTAAGCAAAATGGTTCCGTAAGGTTCTATTTTGAGCAAAATATATTTTATCACGATAAAAGTGGACACGGAGAAGCGTTTCGTTGCGCCAGAAGAAACAGATATGGATGTCAGGCAGTTGTATATTGTCAAAATTTTTTTAATATTGAAAATGAAGAGCTCTCGGTCGAAATTGGGCATTATCATGAAGGATATCCATTACTTTTATTAAAAGAAGACCTTTTTATGGAAATAGAAACTTAGGCCAAAAGTCCTGACAAAGAGCTAATACGTATATTTGATAGAGTTTTGGAGAAGGATGAGTAAGCATTATATATTATATTATTATATTATATTATATTATATATTATTATATTATATTATATATATATTATTATATTATATTATATTATATATTATTTATTATTTTTTTTTTCAAGATGATTCGCTTACGTGGTAAGCAAAATGGTTCCGTAAGGTTCCATTTCGAGGAAAATATTTTTTATCACGATAAAAGAGGACACGGAGAAGCGTTTTCGTTGCGCCAGAAGAAACAGAGATGGATGTCAGGCAGTTGCATATTGTCAAAATTTTTTTAATATTGAAAATGAAGAGCTCACGGTCGAAATCGGGCATAATCATGAAGGAGATCCATTACTTTTATTAAAGAAGACCTTTTTATGGAAATAGAAACTTAGGCCAAAGTCCTGACGAGGAGCTATTACGTATATTTGATAGAGTTTTGGAGAAGGATGAGTAAGCACTATTATATTATATATTATTAATTATATTATATTATATTATATATTATTTATTATTTTTTTTCAAGATGATTCGCTTACGTGGTAAGCAAAATGGTTCCGTAAGGTTCCATTTCGAGGAAAATATTTTTTATCACGATAAAAGAGGAGCACGCAGAAGCTTTTCTTTGCGCCAGAAGAAACAGAGATGGATGTCAGGCAGTTGTATATTGTCAAAATTTTGTTAATATTGAAAATGAAGAGCTCACGGTCGAAATTGGGCATAATCATGAAGGAGATCCATTACTTTTATTAAAAGAAGACCTTTTTATGGAAATAGAAACTTAGGCCAAAAGTCCTGACGAAGAGCTAATACGTATATTTGATAGAGTTTGGAGAAGGATGAGTAGCACTATTATATTATATATTATTATATTATATTATATTATATTATATATTATTTATTATTTTTTTTCAAGATGATTCGCTTACGTGGTAAGCAAAATGGTTCCGTAAGGTTCTATTTCGAGGAAAATATTTTTTATCACGATAAAAAGGACACGGAGAAGCGTTTCGTTGCGCCAGAAGAAACAGAGATGGATGTCAGGAAGTTGTATATTGTCAAAATTTTTTAATATTGAAAATGAAGAGCTCACGGTCGAAATTGGGCATAATCATGAAGCAGATCCATTACTTTTATTAAAAGAAGACCTTTTTATGGAAATAGAAACTTAGGCCAAAAGTCCTGACGAGGAGCTAATACGTATATTTGATAGAGTTTTGGAGAAGGATGAGTAAGCACTATTATATTATATATTATTATATTATATTATATTATATTATATATTATTTATTATTTTTTTTTCAAGATGATTCGCTTACGTGGTAAGCAAAATGGTTCCGTAAGGTTCCATTTCGAGGAAATATTTTTTATCACGATAAAAGAGGACACGGAGAAGCGTTTTGTTGCGCCAGAAGAAACAGAGATGGATGTCAGGCAGTTGTATATTGTCAAAATTTTTTAATATTGAAAATGAAGAGCTCACGGTCGAAATTGGGCATAATCATGAAGCAGATCCATTACTTTTATTAAAAGAAGACCTTTTTATGGAAATAGAAACTTAGGCCAAAAGTCCTGACGAAGAGCTAATACGTATATTTGATAGAGTTTTGGAGAAGGATGAGTAAGCAGTATTATATTATATATTATTATATTATATTATATATTATTTATTATTTAATATTTTTTTTTCAAGATGATTCGCTTACGTGGTAAGCAAAATGGTTCCGTAAGGTTCCATTTCGAGGAAAATATTTTTTATCACGATAAAAGAGGACACGGAGAAGCGTTTCGTTGCGCCAGAAGAAACAGAGATGGATGTCAGGCAGTTGTATATTGTCAAAATTTTTTTAATATTGAAAATGAAGAGCTCACGGTCGAAATTGGGCATAATCATGAAGGCAGATCCATTACTTTTATTAAAAGAAGACCTTTTTATGGAAATAGAAACTTAGGCCAAAAGTCCTGACGAAGAGCTAATACGTATATTTGATAGAGTTTTGGAGAAGGATGAGTAAGCAGTATTATATTATATATTATTATATTATATTATATATATTATTTATTATTTATTATTTTTTTTTCAAGATGATTCGCTTACGTGGTAAGCAAAATGGTTCCGTAAGGTTCCATTTCGAGGAAAATATTTTTTATCACGATAAAAGAGGACACGGAGAAGCGTTTTGTTGCGCCAGAAGAAACAGAGATGGATGTCAGGCAGTTGTATATTGTCAAAATTTTTTAATATTGAAAATGAAGAGCTCACGGTCGAAATTGGGCATAATCATGAAGCAGATCCATTACTTTTATTAAAAGAAGACCTTTTTATGGAAATAGAAACTTAGGCCAAAAGTCCAAACGAAGAGCTAATACGTATATTTGATAGAGTTTTGGAGAAGGATGAGTAAGCATTATTATATTATATATATTATATTATATTATATTATATATTATTTATTATTTTTTTTTCAAGACGATTCGCTTACGTGGTAAGCAAAATGGTTCCGTAAGGTTCCATTTCGAGGAAAATATTTTTTATCACGATAAAAGAGGACACGGAGAAGCGTTTCGTTGCGCCAGAAGAAACAGAGATGGATGTCAGGCAGTTGTATATTGTCAAAATTTTTTAATATTGAAAATGAAGAGCTCACGGTCGAAATTGGGCATTATCATGAAGGAGATCCATTACTTTTATTAAAAGAAGACCTTTTTATGGAAATAGAAACTTAGGCCAAAAGTACTGACGAAGAGCTAATACGTATATTTGATAGAGTTTTGGAGAAGGATGAGTAAGCACTATTATATTATATATTATTATATTATATTATATTATTTATTATTTATTTTTTTTTTTCAAGATGATTAGCTTACGTGGTAAGCAAAATGGTTCCGTAAGGATCTATTTCGAGGAAAATATTTTTTATCACGATAAAAGAGGACACGGAGAAGCGTTTCGTTGCGCCAGAAGAAACAGAGATGGATGTCAGGCAGTTGTATATTGTCAAAATTTTTTTAATATTGAAAATGAAGAGCTCACGGTCGAAATTGGGCATAATCATGAAGGAGATCCATTACTTTTATTAAAAGAAGACCTTTTTATGGAAATAGAAACTTAGGCCAAAAGTCCTGACAAAGAGCTAATACGTATATTTGATAGAGTTTTGGAGAAGGATGAGTAAGCATTATTATATTATATATTATTATATTATATTATATTATATATTATTATATTATATATATTATATATTATTATATTATATTATATTATATATTATTATATTATATTATATTATATATTATTTATTATTTTTTTTTCAAGATGATTCGCTTACGTGGTAGCAAAATGGTTCCGTAAGGTTCCATTTCGAGGAAAATATTTTTTATCACGATAAAAGAGGACACGGAGAAGCGTTTGGTTGCGCCAGAAGAAACAGAGATGGAAGTCAGGCAGTTGCATATTGTCAAAATTTTTTAATATTGAAAATGAAGAGCTCACGGTCGAAATTGGGCATTAATCATGAAGGAGATCCATTACTTTTATTAAAAGAAGACCTTTTTATGGAAATAGAAACTTAGGCCAAAAGTCCTGACGAAGAGCTAATACGTATATTTGATAGAGTTTTGGAGAAGGATGAGTAAGCACTATTATATTATATATTATTATATTATATTATATTATATTATATATTATTTATTATTTTTTTTCAAGATGATTCGCTTACGTGGTAAGCAAAATGGTTCCGTAAGGTTCTATTTCGAGGAAAATATTTTTTATCACGATAAAAAGGACACGGAGAAGCGTTTCGTTGCGCCAGAAGAAACAGAGATGGATGTCAGGAAGTTGTATATTGTCAAAATTTTGTTAATATTGAAAATGAAGAGCTCACGGTCGAAATTGGGCATAATCATGAAGCAGATCCATTACTTTTATTAAAAGAAGACCTTTTTATGGAAATAGAAACTTAGGCCAAAAGTCCTGACGAGGAGCTAATACGTATATTTGATAGAGTTTTGGAGAAGGATGAGTAAGCACTATTATTATATATTATTATATTATATTATATTATATTATATATTATTTATTATTTTTTTTCAAGATGATTCGCTTACGTGGTAAGCAAAATGGTTCCGTAAGGTTCCATTTCGAGGAAAATATTTTTTATCACGATAAAAGAGGACACGGAGAAGCGTTTTGTTGCGCCAGAAGAAACAGAGATGGATGTCAGGCAGTTGTATATTGTCAAAATTTTTTTAATATTGAAAATGAAGAGCTCACGGTCGAAATTGGGCATAATCATGAAGCAGATCCATTACTTTTATTAAAAGAAGACCTTTTTATGGAAATAGAAACTTAGGCCAAAAGTCCTGACGAAGAGCTAATACGTATATTTGATAGAGTTTTGGAGAAGGATGAGTAAGCAGTATTATATTATATATTATTATATTATATTATATATTATTTATTATTTAATATTTTTTTTTCAAGATGATTCGCTTACGTGGTAAGCAAAATGGTTCCGTAAGGTTCCATTTCGAGGAAAATATTTTTTATCACGATAAAAGAGGACACGGAGAAGCGTTTCGTTGCGCCAGAAGAAACAGAGATGGATGTCAGGCAGTTGTATATTGTCAAAATTTTTTTAATATTGAAAATGAAGAGCTCACGGTCGAAATTGGGCATTATCATGAAGGAGATCCATTACTTTTATTAAAAGAAGACCTTTTTATGGAAATAGAAACTTAGGCCAAAAGTACTGACGAAGAGCTAATACGTATATTTGATAGAGTTTTGGAGAAGGATGAGTAAGCACTATTATATTATATATTATTATATTATATTATATATTATTTATTATTATTTTTTTTTTCAAGATGATTAGCTTACGTGGTAAGCAAAATGGTTCCGTAAGGATCTATTTCGAGGAAAATATTTTTTATCACGATAAAAGAGGACACGGAGAAGCGTTTCGTTGCGCCAGAAGAAACAGAGATGGATGTCAGGCAGTTGTATATTGTCAAAATTTTTTTAATACTGAAAATGAAGAGCTCACGGTCGAAATTGGGCATAATCATGAAGGAGATCCATTACTTTTATTAAAAGAAGACCTTTTTATGGAAATAGAAACTTAGGCCAAAAGTCCTGACAAAGAGCTAATACGTATATTTGATAGAGTTTTGGAGAAGGATGAGTAAGCATTATTATATTATATATTATTATATTATATTATATATATATTATTATATATTATTATATTATTATTATTATTATATTATATATATTATTATATATATATTATATATTATTATATTATATATATTATATTATTATATTATATTATATTATATATTATTTATTATTTATATTATATATTATATATATATATATATATATTATTATATTATATTATATTATATATTATTATATTATTATTTATATTATTTATTATTTGTTTTTCAAGATGATTCGCTTACGTGGTAAGCAAAATGGTTCCGTAAGGTTCTATTTCGAGGAAAATATTTTTTATCACGATAAAAGAGAGGACACGGAGAAGCGTTTCGTTGCGCCAGAAGAAACAGAGATGGAAGTCAGGCAGTTGCATATTGTCAAAATTTTTTTAATATTGAAAATGAAGAGCTCACGGTCGAAATCGGGCATAATCATGAAGGAGATCCATTACTTTTATTAAAAGAAGACCTTTTTATGGAAATAGAAACTTAGGCCAAAAGTCCTGACGAGGAGCTAATACGTATATTTGATAGAGTTTTGGAGAAGGATCAGTAACACTATTATATTATATATTATTAAATTATATTATATTATATTATATATTATTTATTATTTTTTTTCAAGATGATTCGCTTACGTGTAAGCAAAATGGTTCCGTAAGGTTCCATTTCAAAGAAAATATTTTTTATCACGATAAAAGAGAGCACGGAGAAGCTTTTCGTTGCGCCAGAAGAAACAGAGATGGATGTCAGGCAGTTGTATATTGTCAAAATTTTGTTAATATTGAAAATGAAGAGCTCACGGTCGAAATTGGGCATAATCATGAAGGAGATCCATTACTTTTATTAAAAGAAGACCTTTTTATGGAAATAGAAACTTAGGCCAAAAGTCCTGACGAAGAGCTAATACGTATATTTGATAGAGTTTTTGGAGAAGGATGAGTAAGCACTATTATATTATATATTATTATTATATTAGATTATATTATATATTATTTATTATTTTTTTTCAAGATGATTCGCTTACGTGGTAAGGCAAAATGGTTCCGTAAGGTTCTATTTCGAGAAAATATTTTTTATCACGATAAAAAGGGACACGGAGAAGCGTTTCGTTGCGCCAGAAGAAACAGAGAGGGATGTCAGGAGTTGTATATTGTCAAAATTTTTTTAATATTGAAAATGAAGAGCTCACGGTCGAAATTGGGCATAATCATGAAGCAGATCCATTACTTTATTAAAAGAAGACCTTTTTATCGGAAATAGAAACTTAGGCCAAAGTCCTGACGAGGAGCTAATACGTATATTTGATAGAGTTTTGGAGAAGGATGAGTAAGCACTATTATATTATATATTATTATATTATATTATATTATATTATATATTATTTATATTTTTTTTCAAGATGATTCGCTTACGTGGTAAGCAAAATGGTTCCGTAAGGTTCCATTTCGAGGAAAATATTTTTTATCACGATAAAAGAGGACACGGAGAAGCGTTTCGTTGCGCCAGAAGAAACAGAGATGGATGTCAGGCAGTTGTATATTGTCAAAATTTTTTAATATTGAAAATGAAGAGCTCACGGGTCGAAATTGGGCATAATCATGAAGGAGATCCATTACTTTTATTAAAAGAAGACCTTTTTATGGAAATAGAAACTTAGGCCAAAAGTCCTGACGAAGAGCTAATACGTATATTTGATAGAGTTTTGGAGAAGGATGAGTAAGCACTATTATATTATATATTATTATATTATATTATATTATATTATATATTATTTATTATTTTTTTCAAGATGATTCGCTTACGTGGTAAGCAAAATGGTTCCGTAAGGTTCCATTTCGAGGAAAATATTTTTTATCACGATAAAAGAGGACACGGAGAAGCGTATCGTTGCGCCAGAAGAAACAGAGATGGATGTCAGGCAGTTGTATATTGTCAAATTTTTTAATATTGAAAATGAAGAGCTCACGGTCGAATTGGGCATAATCATGAAGCAGATCCATTACTTTATTAAAAGAAGACCTTTTTATGGAAATAGGAACTTAGGCCCAAAGTCCTGACGAAGAGCTAATACGTATATTTGATAGAGTTGTGGAGAAGGATGAGTGAGCACTATTATATTATATATTATTATATTATATTATATATTATTTATTATTTATTATTTTTTTCAAGATGATTCGCTTACGTGGTAAGCAAAATGGTTCCGTAAGTTCTATTTCGAGGAAAATATTTTTATCACGATAAAAGAGGACAAGGAGAAGCGCTTCGTTGCGCCAGAAGAAACAGAGATGGATGTCAGGCAGTTGTATATTGTCAAAATTTTTTTAATATTGAAAATGAAGAGCTCACGGTCGAAATGGGCATAATCATGAAGGAGATCCATTACTTTTATTAAAAGAAGACCTTTTTATGGAAATAGAAACTTAGGCCAAAAGTCCTGACGAGGAGCTAATACGTATATTTGATAGAGTTTTGGAGAAGGATGAGTAAGCACTATTATATTATATATTATTATATTATATTATATTATATTATATTTATATTATTTATTATTTTTTTTTCAAGATGATTCGCTTACGTGGTAAGCAAAATGGTTCCGTAAGGTTCCATTTCGAGGAAAATATTTATTATCACGATAAAAGAGGACACGGAGAAGCGTTTCGTTGCGCCAGAAGAAACAGAGATGGATGTCAGGAAGTTGTATATTGTCAAAATTTTTTTAATATTGAAAATGAAGAGCTCACGGTCGAAATTGGGCATAATCATGAAGCAGATCCATTACTTTTATTAAAAGAAGACCTTTTTATGGAAATAGAAACTTAGGCCAAAAGTCCTGACGAAGAGCTAATACGTATATTTGATAGAGTTTTGGAGAAGGATGAGTAAGCACTATATATTATATATTATTATATTATATTATATATTATTTATTATTTATTATTTTTTTTTCAAGATGATTCGCTTACGTGGTAAGCAAAATGGTTCCGTAAGGATCTATTTCGAGGAAAATATTTTTTATCACGATAAAAGAGGACACGGAGAAGCGTTTCGTTGCGCCAGAAGAAACAGAGATGGATGTCAGGAAGTTGTATATTGTCAAATTTTTTAATATTGAAAATGAAGAGCTCACGGTCGAAATTGGGCATAATCATGAAGGAGATCCATTACTTTTATTAAAAGAAGACCTTTTTATGGAAATAGAAACTTAGGCCAAAAGTCCTGACGAGGAGCTAATACGTATATTGATAGAGTTTTGGAGAAGGATGAGTAAGCACTATTATATTATATATTATTATATTATATTATATTATATTATATATTATTTATTATTTTTTTTTCAAGATGATTCGCTTACGTGGTAAGCAAAATGGTTCCGTAAGGTTCCATTTCGAGGAAAATATTTTTTATCACGATAAAAGAGGACACGGAGAAGCGTTTTGTTGCGCCAGAAGAAACAGAGATGGATGTCAGGCAGTTGTATATTGTCAAAATTTTTTTAATATTGAAAATGAAGAGCTCACGGTCGAAATTGGGCATAATCATGAAGCAGATCCATTACTTTTATTAAAAGAAGACCTTTTTATGGAAATAGAAACTTAGGCCAAAAGTCCTGACGAAGAGCTAATACGTATATTTGATAGAGTTTTGGAGAAGGATGAGTAAGCATTATTATATTATATATTATTATATTATATTATATTATATATTATTTATTATTTTTTTTCAAGACGATTCGCTTACGTGGTAAGCAAAATGGTTCCGTAAGGTTCCATTTCGAGGAAAATATTTTTTATCACGATAAAAGAGGACACGGAGAAGCGTTTCGTTGCGCCAGAAGAAACAGAGATGATGTCAGGCAGTTGTATATTGTCAAAATTTTTTTAATATTGAAAATGAAGAGCTCACGGTCGAAATTGGGCATTATCATGAAGGAGATCCATTACTTTTATTAAAAGAAGACCTTTTTATGGAAATAGAAACTTAGGCCAAAAGTACTGACGAAGAGCTAATACGTATATTTGATAGAGTTTTGGAGAAGGATGAGTAAGCACTATTATATATATATTATTATATTATATTATATATTATTTATTATTTATTTTTTTTTTTCAAGATGATTAGCTTACGTGGTAAGCAAAATGGTTCCGTAAGGATCTATTTCGAGGAAAATATTTTTTATCACGATAAAAGAGGACACGGAGAAGCGTTTCGTTGCGCCAGAAGAAACAGAGATGGATGTCAGGCAGTTGTATATGTCAAAAATTTTTTTAATATTGAAAATGAAGAGCTCACGGTCGAAATTGGGCATAATCATGAAGGAGATCCATTACTTTTATTAAAGAAGACCTTTTATGGAATAGAACTTAGGCCAAAAGTCCTGACAAGAGCTAATACGTATATTTGATAGAGTTTTGGAGAAGGATGAGTAAGCATTATTATATTAATATTATATTATATTATATTATATATATTAATTAATATTATATATTATATTATATATATTATATATTATAATAATTATATTATAATTATTATTTATTATTTTTTTTTCAAGATGATTCGCTTACGTGGTAAGCAAAATGGTTCCGTAAGGTTCCATTTCGAGGAAAATATTTTTTATCACGATAAAAGAGGACACGGAGAAGCGTTTCGGTTGCGCCAGAAGAAACAGAGATGGAAGTCAGGCAGTTGTATATTGTCAAAATTTTTTTAATATTGAAAATGAAGAGCTCACGGTCGAAATTGGGCATAATCATGAAGGAGATCCATTACTTTTATTAAAAGAAGACCTTTTTATGGAAATAGAAACTTAGGCCAAAAGTCCTGACGAAGAGCTAATACGTATATTTGATAGAGTTTTGGAGAAGGATGAGTAAGCACTATTATATTATATATTATTATATTATATTATATTATATTATATATTATTTATTATTTTTTTTTCAAGATGATTCGCTACGTGGTAAGCAAAATGGTTCCGTAAGGTTCTATTTCGAGGAAAATATTTTTTATCACGATAAAAGAGGACACGGAGAAGCGTTTCGTTGCGCCAGAAGAAACAGAGATGGATGTCAGGCAGTTGTATATTGTCAAAATTTTTTAATATTGAAAATGAAGAGCTCACGGTCGAAATTGGGCATAATCATGAAGGAGATCCATTACTTTTATTAAAAGAAGACCTTTTTATGGAAATAGAAACTTAGGCCAAAAGTCCTGACGAGGAGCTAATACGTATATTTGATAGAGTTTTGGAGAAGGATGAGTAAGCACTATTATATTATATATTATTATATTATATTATATTATATTATATATTATTTATTATTTTTTTTTCAAGATGATTCGCTTACGTGGTAAGCAAAATGGTTCCGTAAGGTTCCATTTCGAGGAAAATATTTTTTATCACGATAAAAGAGGACACGGAGAAGCGTTTTCGTTGCGCCAGAAGAAACAGAGATGGATGTCAGGCAGTTGTATATTGTCAAAATTTTTTAATATTGAAAATGAAGAGCTCACGGTCGAAATTGGGCATAATCATGAAGCAGATCCATTACTTTTATTAAAAGAAGACCTTTTTATGGAAATAGAAACTTAGGCCAAAAGTCCTGACGAAGAG
This sequence comes from Theocolax elegans, assembly GCA_026168455.1. Lineage (NCBI taxonomy): Eukaryota > Metazoa > Arthropoda > Insecta > Hymenoptera > Cerocephalidae > Theocolax > Theocolax elegans. The sequence goes on along the minus strand of CM047431.1, from coordinate 35,696,647 downwards.
CTAATACGTATATTTGATAGAGTTTTGGAGAAGGATGAGTAAGCACTATTATATTATATTATTATATTATATTATATTATATTATATATTATTTATTATTTTTTTTTCAAGATGATTCGCTTACGTGGTAAGCAAAATGGTTCCGTAAGGTTCCTATTTCGAGGAAAATATTTTTTATCACGATAAAAGAGGACACGGAGAAGCGTTTCGTTGCGCCAGAAGAAACAGAGATGGATGTCAGGCAGTTGTATATTGTCAAAATTTTTTTTAATATTGAAAATGAAGAGCTCACGGTCGAAATTGGGCATAATCATGAAGGAGATCCATTACTTTTATTAAAAGAAGACCTTTTTATGGAAATAGAAACTTAGGCCAAAAGTCCTGACGAAGAGCTAATACGTATATTTGATAGAGTTTTGGAGAAGGATGAGTAAGCACTATTATATTATATATTATTATATTATATTATATATTATTTATTATTTATTATTTTTTTTTCAAGATGATTCGCTTACGTGGTAAGCAAAATGGTTCCGTAAGGTTCCTATTTCGAGGAAAATATTTTTTATCACGATAAAAGAGGACACGGAGAAGCGTTTCGTTGCGCCAGAAGAAACAGAGATGGATGTCAGGCAGTTGTATATTGTCAAAATTTTTTTAATATTGAAAATGAAGAGCTCACGGTCGAAATTGGGCATAATCATGAAGGAGATCCATTACTTTTATTAAAAGAAGACCTTTTTATGGAAATAGAAACTTAGGCCAAAAGTCCTGACAAAGAGCTAATACGTATATTTGATAGAGTTTTGGAGAAGGATGAGTAAGCATTTATATTATATATTATTATATTATATTATATTATATTATTATATTATATTATATTATATATTATTTATTATTATATTATATATTATATATTATTATTATATATTATTATATTATATTATATTATATTATTATATTATATTATATTATATATTTTATATTATATTATATTATATATTATTATATTATATTATATTATTATTATTATATTATATTATATTATATATTATTATATTATATTATTATATTATTTATTATTTTTTTTTCAAGATGATTCGCTTACGTGGTAAGCAAAATGGTTCCGTAAGGTTCCATTTCGAGGAAAATATTTTTTATCACGATAAAAGAGGACACGGAGAAGCGTTTCGTTGCGCCAGAAGAAACAGAGATGGAAGTCAGGCAGTTGCATATTGTCAAAATTTTTTTAATATTGAAAATGAAGAGCTCACGGTCGAAATTGGGCATAATCATGAAGGAGATCCATTACTTTTATTAAAAGAAGACCTTTTTATGGAAATAGAAACTTAGGCCAAAAGTCCTGACGAGGAGCTAATACGTATATTTGATAGAGTTTTGGAGAAGGATGAGTAAGCACTATTATATTATATATTATAATTATATTATATTATATTATATATTATTTATTATTTTTTTCAAGATGATTCGCTTACGTGGTAAGCAAAATGGTTCCGTAAGGTTCCATTTCGAGGAAAATATTTTTATCACGATAAAAGAGGACACGGAGAAGCTTTTCGTTGCGCCAGAAGAAACAGAGATGGATGTCAGGCAGTTGTATATTGTCAAAATTTTTTTAATATTGAAATGAAGAGCTCACGGTCGAAATTGGGCATAATCATGAAGGAGATCCATTACTTTTATTAAAAGAAGACCTTTTTATGGAAATAGAAACTTAGGCCAAAAGTCCTGACGAAGAGCTAATACGTATATTTGATAGAGTTTTGGAGAAGGATGAGTAAGCACTATTATATTATATATTATATATTATATTATATTATTATATATTATTTATTATTTTTTTTTCAAGATGATTCGCTTACGTGGTAAGCAAAATGGTTCCGTAAGGTTCTATTTCGAGGAAAATATTTTTTATCACGATAAAAGAGGACACGGAGAAGCGTTTCGTTGCGCCAGAAGAAACAGAGATGGATGTCAGGCAGTTGTATATTGTCAAAATTTTTTTAATATTGAAAATGAAGAGCTCACGGTCGAAATTGGGCATAATCATGAAGGCAGATCCATTACTTTTATTAAAAGAAGACCTTTTTATGGAAATAGAAACTTAGGCCAAAAGTCCTGACGAGGAGCTAATACGTATATTTGATAGAGTTTTGGAGAAGGATGAGTAAGCACTATTATATTATATATTATTATATTATATTATATTATATTATATATTATTTATTATTTTTTTTCAAGATGATTCGCTTACGTGGTAAGCAAAATGGTTCCGTAAGGTTCCATTTCGAGGAAAATATTTTTTTATCACGATAAAAGAGGACACGGAGAAGCGTTTCGTTGCGCCAGAAGAAACAGAGATGGATGTCAGGCAGTTGTATATTGTCAAAATTTTTTTAATATTGAAAATGAAGAGCTCACGGTCGAAATTGGGCATAATCATGAAGGAGATCCATTACTTTATTAAAAGAAGACCTTTTTATGGAAATAGAAACTTAGGCCAAAAGTCCTGACGAAGAGCTAATACGTATATTTGATAGAGTTTTGGAGAAGGATGAGTAAGCACTATTATATTATATATTATTATATTATATTATATATTATTATATATTATTTATTATTTTTTTCAAGATGATTCGCTTACGTGGTAAGCAAAATGGTTCCGTAAGGTTCCATTTCGAGGAAAATATTTTTTATCACGATAAAAGAGGACACGGAGAAGCGTTTCGTTGCGCCAGAAGAAACAGAGATGGATGTCAGGCAGTTGTATATTGTCAAAATTTTTTTAATATTGAAAATGAAGAGCTCACGGTCGAAATTGGGCATAATCATGAAGGAGATCCATTACTTTTATTAAAAGAAGACCTTTTTATGGAAATAGAAACTTAGGCCAAAAGTCCTGACGAAGAGCTAATACGTATATTTGATAGAGTTTTGGAGAAGGATGAGTAAGCACTATTATATTATATATTATTATATTATATATATATATTATATATTATTTATTATTTTTTTTCAAGATGATTCGCTTACGTGGTAAGCAAAATGGTTCCGTAAGGTTCTATTTCGAGGAAAATATTTTTTATCACGATAAAAGAGGACACGGAGAAGCGTTTCGTTGCGCCAGAAGAAACAGAGATGGATGTCAGGCAGTTGTATATTGTCAAAATTTTTTTAATATTGAAAATGAAGAGCTCACGGTCGAAATTGGGCATAATCATGAAGGAGATCCATTACTTTTATTAAAAGAAGACCTTTTTATGGAAATAGAAACTTAGGCCAAAAGTCCTGACGAAGGAGCTAATACGTATATTTGATAGAGTTTTTGGAGAAGGATGAGTAAGCACTATTATATTATATATTATTATATTATATTATATTATATTATTATATTATTTATTATTTTTTTTTCAAGATGATTCGCTTACGTGGTAAGCAAAATGGTTCCGTAAGGTTCCATTTCGAGGAAAATATTTTTTATCACGATAAAAGAGGACACGGAGAAGCGTTTCGTTGCGCCAGAAGAAACAGAGATGGATGTCAGGCAGTTGTATATTGTCAAAATTTTTTTAATATTGAAAATGAAGAGCTCACGGTCGAAATTGGGCATAATCATGAAGGCAGATCCATTACTTTTATTAAAAGAAGACCTTTTATGGAAATAGAAACTTAGGCCAAAAGTCCTGACGAAGAGCTAATACGTATATTTGATAGAGTTTTGGAGAAGGATGAGTAAGCACTATTATATTATATTATTATAATTATATTATATTATTATTATATTATTTATTATTTTTTTTCAAGATGATCGCTTACGTGGTAAGCAAAATGGTTCCGTAAGGTTCCATTTCGAGGAAAATATTTTTTTATCACGATAAAAGAGGACACGGAGAAGCGTTTTCGTTGCGCCAGAAGAAACAGAGATGGATGTCAGGCAGTTGTATATTGTCAAATTTTTTTAATATTGAAAATGAAGAGCTCACGGTCGAAATTGGGCATAATCATGAAGGAGATCCATTACTTTATTAAAAGAAGACCTTTTTATGGAAATAGAAACTTAGGCCAAAAGTCCTGACGAAGAGCTAATACGTATATTTGATAGAGTTTTGGAGAAGGATGAGTAAGCACTATTATATTATATTATTATTATATTATATTATATTATATATTATTTATTATTTTTTTTTCAAGATGATTCGCTTACGTGGTAAGCAAAATGGTTCCGTAAGGTTCTATTTCGAGGAAAATATTTTTTATCACGATAAAAAGGACACGGAGAAGCGTTTCGTTGCGCCAGAAGAAACAGAGATGGATGTCAGGCAGTTGTATATTGTCAAAATTTTTTTAATATTGAAAATGAAGAGCTCACGGTCGAAATTGGGCATAATCATGAAGGAGATCCATTACTTTTATTAAAAGAAGACCTTTTTATGGAAATAGAAACTTAGGCCAAAGTCCTGACGAGGAGCTAATACGTATATTTGATAGAGTTTTGGAGAAGGATGAGTAAGCACTATTATATTATATATTATTATATTATATTATATTATATTATATATTATTTATTATTTTTTTTCAAGATGATTCGCTTACGTGGTAAGCAAAATGGTTCCGTAAGGTTCCATTTCGAGGAAAATATTTTTATCACGATAAAAGAGGACACGGAGAAGCGTTTCGTTGCGCCAGAAGAAACAGAGATGGATGTCAGGCAGTTGTATATTGTCAAAATTTTTTTAATATTGAAAATGAAGAGCTCACGGTCGAAATTGGGCATAATCATGAAGCAGATCCATTACTTTTATTAAAAGAAGACCTTTTATGGAAATAGAAACTTAGGCCAAAAGTCCTGACGAAGAGCTAATACGTATATTTGATAGAGTTTTGGAGAAGGATGAGTAAGCAGTATTATATTATATATTATTATATTATATTATATATTATATATTATTTATTATTTTTTTTTCAAGATGATTCGCTTACGTGGTAAGCAAAATGGTTCCGTAAGGTTCCATTTCGAGGAAAATATTTTTTTATCACGATAAAAGAGGACACGGAGAAGCGTTTCGTTGCGCCAGAAGAAACAGAGATGGATGTCAGGCAGTTGTATATTGTCAAAATTTTTTTAATATTGAAATGAAGAGCTCACGGTCGAAATTGGGCATAATCATGAAGGCAGATCCATTACTTTTATTAAAAGAAGACCTTTTTATGGAAATAGAAACTTAGGCCAAAAGTCCTGACGAAGAGCTAATACGTATATTTGATAGAGTTTTGGAGAAGGATGAGTAAGCACTATTATATTATATATTATTATATTATATATATTATATTATTATTATTTATTATTTTTTTTTCAAGATGATTCGCTTACGTGGTAAGCAAAATGGTTCCGTAAGGTTCTATTTCGAGGAAAATATTTTTTATCACGATAAAAGAGGACACGGAGAAGCGTTTCGTTGCGCCAGAAGAAACAGAGATGGATGTCAGGCAGTTGTATATTGTCAAAATTTTTTTAATATTGAAAATGAAGAGCTCACGGTCGAAATTGGGCATAATCATGAAGGAGATCCATTACTTTTATTAAAAGAAGACCTTTTTATGGAAATAGAAACTTAGGCCAAAAGTCCTGACGAAGAGCTAATACGTATATTTGATAGAGTTTTGGAGAAGGATGAGTAAGCACTTATTATATTATATATTATTATATTATATTATATATATTATATATTATTTATTATTTTTTTTTCAAGACGATTCGCTTACGTGGTAAGCAAAATGGTTCCGTAAGGTTCCTATTTCGAGGCAAATATATTTTTATCACGATAAAAGATGGACACGGAGAAGCGTTTCGTTGCGCCAGAAGAAACAGATATGGATGTCAGGCAGTTGTATATTGTCAAAATTTTTTTAATATTGAAAATGAAGAGCTCTCGGTCGAAATTGGGCATAATCATGAAGGATATCCATTACTTTTATTAAAAGAAGACCTTTTTATGGAAATAGAAACTTAGGCCAAAAGTCCTGACGAAGAGCTAATACGTATATTTGATAGAGTTTTGGAGAAGGATGAGTAAGCACTATTATATTATATATTATTATATTATATATATATTATATTATATATTATTTATTATTTTTTTTTTCAAGATGATTCGCTTACGTGGTAAGCAAAATGGTTCCGTAAGGTTCCATTTCGAGGAAAATATTTTTTATCACGATAAAAGAGGACACGGAGAAGCGTTTCGTTGCGCCAGAAGAAACAGAGATGGATGTCAGGCAGTTGTATATTGTCAAAATTTTTTTAATATTGAAAATGAAGAGCTCACGGTCGAAATTGGGCATAATCATGAAGGAGATCCATTACTTTTATTAAAAGAAGACCTTTTTATGGAAATAGAAACTTAGGCCAAAAGTCCTGACGAAGAGCTAATACGTATATTTGATAGAGTTTTGGAGAAGGATGAGTAAGCACTATTATATTATATTTATAATTATATTATATTATATTATATATTATTTATTATTTTTTTTCAAGATGATTCGCTTACGTGGTAAGCAAAATGGTTCCGTAAGGTTCCATTTCGAGGAAAATATTTTTTATCACGATAAAAGAGAGCACGCAGAAGCTTTTCTTTGCGCCAGAAGAAACAGAGATGGATGTCAGGCAGTTGTATATTGTCAAAATTTTGTTAATATTGAAAATGAAGAGCTCACGGTCGAAATTGGGCATAATCATGAAGGAGATCCATTACTTTTATTAAAAGAAGACCTTTTTATGGAAATAGAAACTTAGGCCAAAAGTCCTGACGAAGAGCTAATACGTATATTTGATAGAGTTTTGGAGAAGGATGAGTAAGCACTATTATATTATATATTATTATATTATATTATATTATATTATATATTATTTATTATTTTTTTTCAAGATGATTCGCTTACGTGGTAAGCAAAATGGTTCCGTAAGGTTCTATTTCGAGGAAAATATTTTTTATCACGATAAAAGAGGACACGGAGAAGCGTTTCGTTGCGCCAGAAGAAACAGAGATGGATGTCAGGCAGTTGTATATTGTCAAAATTTTTTTAATATTGAAAATGAAGAGCTCACGGTCGAAATTGGGCATAATCATGAAGCAGATCCATTACTTTTATTAAAAGAAGACCTTTTTATGGAAATAGAAACTTAGGCCAAAAGTCCTGACGAGGAGCTAATACGTATATTTGATAGAGTTTTGGAGAAGGATGAGTAAGCACTATTATATTATATATTATTATATTATATTATATTATATTATATATTATTTATTATTTTTTTTCAAGATGATTCGCTTACGTGGTAAGCAAAATGGTTCCGTAAGGTTCCATTTCGAGGAAAATATTTTTTATCACGATAAAAGAGGACACGGAGAAGCGTTTTCGTTGCGCCAGAAGAAACAGAGATGGATGTCAGGCAGTTGTATATTGTCAAAATTTTTTTAATATTGAAAATGAAGAGCTCACGGTCGAAATTGGGCATAATCATGAAGGAGATCCATTACTTTTATTAAAAGAAGACCTTTTTATGGAAATAGAAACTTAGGCCAAAAGTCCTGACGAAGAGCTAATACGTATATTTGATAGAGTTTTGGAGAAGGATGAGTAAGCACTATTATATTATATATTATTATATTATATTATATATTATTATATTATTTATTATTTTTTTTTCAAGATGATTCGCTTACGTGGTAAGCAAAATGGTTCCGTAAGGTTCTATTTCGAGGAAAATATTTTTTATCACGATAAAAGAGGACACGGAGAAGCGTTTCGTTGCGCCAGAAGAAACAGAGATGGATGTCAGGCAGTTGTATATTGTCAAAATTTTTTTAATATTGAAAATGAAGAGCTCACGGTCGAAATTGGGCATAATCATGAAGCAGATCCATTACTTTTATTAAAAGAAGACCTTTTTATGGAAATAGAAACTTAGGCCAAAAGTCCTGACGAAGAGCTAATACGTATATTTGATAGAGTTTTGGAGAAGGATGAGTAAGCAGTATTATATTATATATTATTATATTATATTATATATTATTTATTATTTATTATTTTTTTTTCAAGATGATTCGCTTACGTGGTAAGCAAAATGGTTCCGTAAGGTTCCATTTCGAGGAAAATATTTTTTATCACGATAAAAGAGGACACGGAGAAGCGTTTTGTTGCGCCAGAAGAAACAGAGATGGATGTCAGGCAGTTGTATATTGTCAAAATTTTTTTAATATTGAAAATGAAGAGCTCACGGTCGAAATTGGGCATAATCATGAAGCAGATCCATTACTTTTATTAAAAGAAGACCTTTTTATGGAAATAGAAACTTAGGCCAAAAGTCCAAACGAAGAGCTAATACGTATATTTGATAGAGTTTTGGAGAAGGATGAGTAAGCATTATTATATTATATATTATTATATTATATTATATTATATATTATTTATTATTTTTTTTTCAAGACGATTCGCTTACGTGGTAAGCAAAATGGTTCCGTAAGGTTCCATTTCGAGGAAAATATTTTTTATCACGATAAAAGAGGACACGGAGAAGCGTTTCGTTGCGCCAGAAGAAACAGAGATGGATGTCAGGCAGTTGTATATTGTCAAAATTTTTTTAATATTGAAAATGAAGAGCTCACGGTCGAAATTGGGCATTATCATGAAGGAGATCCATTACTTTTATTAAAAGAAGACCTTTTTATGGAAATAGAAACTTAGGCCAAAAGTACTGACGAAGAGCTAATACGTATATTTGATAGAGTTTTGGAGAAGGATGAGTAAGCACTATTATATTATATATTATTATATTATATTATATATTATTTATTATTTATTTTTTTTTTTCAAGATGATTAGCTTACGTGGTAAGCAAAATGGTTCCGTAAGGATCTATTTCGAGGAAAATATTTTTTATCACGATAAAAGAGGACACGGAGAAGCGTTTCGTTGCGCCAGAAGAAACAGAGATGGATGTCAGGCAGTTGTATATTGTCAAAATTTTTTTAATATTGAAAATGAAGAGCTCACGGTCGAAATTGGGCATAATCATGAAGGAGATCCATTACTTTTATTAAAAGAAGACCTTTTTATGGAAATAGAAACTTAGGCCAAAAGTCCTGACAAAGAGCTAATACGTATATTTGATAGAGTTTTGGAGAAGGATGAGTAAGCATTATTATATTATATATTATTATATTATATTATATTATATATTATTATATTATATTATATTATATATTATTATATTATATTATATTATATATTATTATATTATATTATATTATATATTATTTATTATTTTTTTTTCAAGATGATTCGCTTACGTGGTAAGCAAAATGGTTCCGTAAGGTTCCATTTCGAGGAAAATATTTTTTATCACGATAAAAGAGGACACGGAGAAGCGTTTGGTTGCGCCAGAAGAAACAGAGATGGAAGTCAGGCAGTTGCATATTGTCAAAATTTTTTTAATATTGAAAATGAAGAGCTCACGGTCGAAATTGGGCATTATCATGAAGGAGATCCATTACTTTTATTAAAAGAAGACCTTTTTATGGAAATAGAAACTTAGGCCAAAAGTCCTGACGAAGAGCTAATACGTATATTTGATAGAGTTTTGGAGAAGGATGAGTAAGCACTATTATATTATATATTATTATATTATATTATATTATATTATATATTATTTATTATTTTTTTTCAAGATGATTCGCTTACGTGGTAAGCAAAATGGTTCCGTAAGGTTCTATTTCGAGGAAAATATTTTTTATCACGATAAAAAGGACACGGAGAAGCGTTTCGTTGCGCCAGAAGAAACAGAGATGGATGTCAGGAAGTTGTATATTGTCAAAATTTTGTTAATATTGAAAATGAAGAGCTCACGGTCGAAATTGGGCATAATCATGAAGCAGATCCATTACTTTTATTAAAAGAAGACCTTTTTATGGAAATAGAAACTTAGGCCAAAAGTCCTGACGAGGAGCTAATACGTATATTTGATAGAGTTTTGGAGAAGGATGAGTAAGCACTATTATATTATATATTATTATATTATATTATATTATATTATATATTATTTATTATTTTTTTTTCAAGATGATTCGCTTACGTGGTAAGCAAAATGGTTCCGTAAGGTTCCATTTCGAGGAAAATATTTTTTATCACGATAAAAGAGGACACGGAGAAGCGTTTTGTTGCGCCAGAAGAAACAGAGATGGATGTCAGGCAGTTGTATATTGTCAAAATTTTTTTAATATTGAAAATGAAGAGCTCACGGTCGAAATTGGGCATAATCATGAAGCAGATCCATTACTTTTATTAAAAGAAGACCTTTTTATGGAAATAGAAACTTAGGCCAAAAGTCCTGACGAAGAGCTAATACGTATATTTGATAGAGTTTTGGAGAAGGATGAGTAAGCAGTATTATATTATATATTATTATATTATATTATATATTATTTATTATTTAATATTTTTTTTTCAAGATGATTCGCTTACGTGGTAAGCAAAATGGTTCCGTAAGGTTCCATTTCGAGGAAAATATTTTTATCACGATAAAAGAGGACACGGAGAAGCGTTTCGTTGCGCCAGAAGAAACAGAGATGGATGTCAGGCAGTTGTATATTGTCAAAATTTTTTTAATATTGAAAATGAAGAGCTCACGGTCGAAATTGGGCATTATCATGAAGGAGATCCATTACTTTTATTAAAAGAAGACCTTTTTATGGAAATAGAAACTTAGGCCAAAAGTACTGACGAAGAGCTAATACGTATATTTGATAGAGTTTTGGAGAAGGATGAGTAAGCACTATTATATTATATATTATTATATTATATTATATATTATTTATTATTTATTTTTTTTTTTCAAGATGATTAGCTTACGTGGTAAGCAAAATGGTTCCGTAAGGATCTATTTCGAGGAAAATATTTTTTATCACGATAAAAGAGGACACGGAGAAGCGTTTCGTTGCGCCAGAAGAAACAGAGATGGATGTCAGGCAGTTGTATATTGTCAAAATTTTTTTAATACTGAAAATGAAGAGCTCACGGTCGAAATTGGGCATAATCATGAAGGAGATCCATTACTTTTATTAAAAGAAGACCTTTTTATGGAAATAGAAACTTAGGCCAAAAGTCCTGACAAAGAGCTAATACGTATATTTGATAGAGTTTTGGAGAAGGATGAGTAAGCATTATTATATTATATATTATTATATTATATTATATTATATATTATTATATTATATTATATTATATATTATTATATTATATTATATTATATATTATTATATTATATTATATTATATATTATTATATTATATTATATTATATATTATTATATTATATTATATTATATATTATTATATTATATTATATTATATATTATTATATTATATTATATTATATATTATTATATTATATTATATTATATATTATTATATTATATTATATTATATATTATTTATTATTTGTTTTTCAAGATGATTCGCTTACGTGGTAAGCAAAATGGTTCCGTAAGGTTCCATTTCGAGGAAAATATTTTTTATCACGATAAAAGAGGACACGGAGAAGCGTTTCGTTGCGCCAGAAGAAACAGAGATGGAAGTCAGGCAGTTGCATATTGTCAAAATTTTTTTAATATTGAAAATGAAGAGCTCACGGTCGAAATCGGGCATAATCATGAAGGAGATCCATTACTTTTATTAAAAGAAGACCTTTTTATGGAAATAGAAACTTAGGCCAAAAGTCCTGACGAGGAGCTAATACGTATATTTGATAGAGTTTTGGAGAAGGATCAGTAAACACTATTATATTATATATTATTAAATTATATTATATTATATTATATATTATTTATTATTTTTTTTCAAGATGATTCGCTTACGTGGTAAGCAAAATGGTTCCGTAAGGTTCCATTTCAAAGAAAATATTTTTTATCACGATAAAAGAGAGCACGGAGAAGCTTTTCTTTGCGCCAGAAGAAACAGAGATGGATGTCAGGCAGTTGTATATTGTCAAAATTTTGTTAATATTGAAAATGAAGAGCTCACGGTCGAAATTGGGCATAATCATGAAGGAGATCCATTACTTTTATTAAAAGAAGACCTTTTTATGGAAATAGAAACTTAGGCCAAAAGTCCTGACGAAGAGCTAATACGTATATTTGATAGAGTTTTGGAGAAGGATGAGTAAGCACTATTATATTATATATTATTATATTATATTATATTATATTATATATTATTTATTATTTTTTTTCAAGATGATTCGCTTACGTGGTAAGCAAAATGGTTCCGTAAGGTTCTATTTCGAGGAAAATATTTTTTATCACGATAAAAAGGACACGGAGAAGCGTTTCGTTGCGCCAGAAGAAACAGAGATGGATGTCAGGAAGTTGTATATTGTCAAAATTTTTTTAATATTGAAAATGAAGAGCTCACGGTCGAAATTGGGCATAATCATGAAGCAGATCCATTACTTTTATTAAAAGAAGACCTTTTTATCGAAATAGAAACTTAGGCCAAAAGTCCTGACGAGGAGCTAATACGTATATTTGATAGAGTTTTGGAGAAGGATGAGTAAGCACTATTATATTATATATTATTATATTATATTATATTATATTATATATTATTTATTATTTTTTTTTTCAAGATGATTCGCTTACGTGGTAAGCAAAATGGTTCCGTAAGGTTCCATTTCGAGGAAAATATTTTTTATCACGATAAAAGAGGACACGGAGAAGCGTTTCGTTGCGCCAGAAGAAACAGAGATGGATGTCAGGCAGTTGTATATTGTCAAAATTTTTTTAATATTGAAAATGAAGAGCTCACGGTCGAAATTGGGCATAATCATGAAGGAGATCCATTACTTTTATTAAAAGAAGACCTTTTTATGGAAATAGAAACTTAGGCCAAAAGTCCTGACGAAGAGCTAATACGTATATTTGATAGAGTTTTGGAGAAGGATGAGTAAGCACTATTATATTATATATTATTATATTATATTATATTATATTATATATTATTTATTATTTTTTTTCAAGATGATTCGCTTACGTGGTAAGCAAAATGGTTCCGTAAGGTTCCATTTCGAGGAAAATATTTTTTATCACGATAAAAGAGGACACGGAGAAGCGTATCGTTGCGCCAGAAGAAACAGAGATGGATGTCAGGCAGTTGTATATTGTCAAAATTTTTTTAATATTGAAAATGAAGAGCTCACGGTCGAAATTGGGCATAATCATGAAGCAGATCCATTACTTTTATTAAAAGAAGACCTTTTTATGGAAATAGGAACTTAGGCCAAAAGTCCTGACGAAGAGCTAATACGTATATTTGATAGAGTTGTGGAGAAGGATGAGTGAGCACTATTATATTATATATTATTATATTATATTATATATTATTTATTATTTATTATTTTTTTTCAAGATGATTCGCTTACGTGGTAAGCAAAATGGTTCCGTAAGGTTCTATTTCGAGGAAAATATTTTTTATCACGATAAAAAGGACAAGGAGAAGCGCTTCGTTGCGCCAGAAGAAACAGAGATGGATGTCAGGCAGTTGTATATTGTCAAAATTTTTTTAATATTGAAAATGAAGAGCTCACGGTCGAAATTGGGCATAATCATGAAGGAGATCCATTACTTTTATTAAAAGAAGACCTTTTTATGGAAATAGAAACTTAGGCCAAAAGTCCTGACGAGGAGCTAATACGTATATTTGATAGAGTTTTGGAGAAGGATGAGTAAGCACTATTATATTATATATTATTATATTATATTATATTATATTATATTTATATTATTTATTATTTTTTTTCAAGATGATTCGCTTACGTGGTAAGCAAAATGGTTCCGTAAGGTTCCATTTCGAGGAAAATATTTATTATCACGATAAAAGAGGACACGGAGAAGCGTTTCGTTGCGCCAGAAGAAACAGAGATGGATGTCAGGAAGTTGTATATTGTCAAAATTTTTTTAATATTGAAAATGAAGAGCTCACGGTCGAAATTGGGCATAATCATGAAGCAGATCCATTACTTTTATTAAAAGAAGACCTTTTTATGGAAATAGAAACTTAGGCCAAAAGTCCTGACGAAGAGCTAATACGTATATTTGATAGAGTTTTGGAGAAGGATGAGTAAGCACTATTATATTATATATTATTATATTATATTATATATTATTTATTATTTATTATTTTTTTTTCAAGATGATTCGCTTACGTGGTAAGCAAAATGGTTCCGTAAGGATCTATTTCGAGGAAAATATTTTTTATCACGATAAAAGAGGACACGGAGAAGCGTTTCGTTGCGCCAGAAGAAACAGAGATGGATGTCAGGAAGTTGTATATTGTCAAAATTTTTTTAATATTGAAAATGAAGAGCTCACGGTCGAAATTGGGCATAATCATGAAGGAGATCCATTACTTTTATTAAAAGAAGACCTTTTTATGGAAATAGAAACTTAGGCCAAAAGTCATGACGAGGAGCTAATACGTATATTTGATAGAGTTTTGGAGAAGGATGAGTAAGCACTATTATATTATATATTATTATATTATATTATATTATATTATATATTATTTATTATTTTTTTTTCAAGATGATTCGCTTACGTGGTAAGCAAAATGGTTCCGTAAGGTTCTATTTCGAGGAAAATATTTTTTATCACGATAAAAGAGGACACGGAGAAGCGTTTTGTTGCGCCAGAAGAAACAGAGATGGATGTCAGGCAGTTGTATATTGTCAAAATTTTTTTAATATTGAAAATGAAGAGCTCACGGTCGAAATTGGGCATAATCATGAAGCAGATCCATTACTTTTATTAAAAGAAGACCTTTTTATGGAAATAGAAACTTAGGCCAAAAGTCCTGACGAAGAGCTAATACGTATATTTGATAGAGTTTTGGAGAAGGATGAGTAAGCATTATTATATTATATATTATTATATTATATTATATTATATATTATTTATTATTTTTTTTTCAAGACGATTCGCTTACGTGGTAAGCAAAATGGTTCCGTAAGGTTCCATTTCGAGGAAAATATTTTTTATCACGATAAAAGAGGACACGGAGAAGCGTTTCGTTGCGCCAGAAGAAACAGAGATGGATGTCAGGCAGTTGTATATTGTCAAAATTTTTTTAATATTGAAAATGAAGAGCTCACGGTCGAAATTGGGCATTAATCATGAAGGAGATCCATTACTTTTATTAAAAGAAGACCTTTTTATGGAAATAGAAACTTAGGCCAAAAGTACTGACGAAGAGCTAATACGTATATTTGATAGAGTTTTGGAGAAGGATGAGTAAGCACTATTATATTATATATTATTATATTATATTATATATATTATATATTATTTATTATTTTTTTTTCAAGATGATTAGCTTACGTGGTAAGCAAAATGGTTCCGTAAGGATCTATTTCGAGGAAAATATTTTTTATCACGATAAAAGAGGACACGGAGAAGCGTTTCGTTGCGCCAGAAGAAACAGAGATGGATGTCAGGCAGTTGTATATTGTCAAAATTTTTTTAATATTGAAAATGAAGAGCTCACGGTCGAAATTGGGCATAATCATGAAGCAGATCCATTACTTTTATTAAAAGAAGACCTTTTTATGGAAATAGAAACTTAGGCCAAAAGTCCTGACGAAGAGCTAATACGTATATTTGATAGAGTTTTGGAGAAGGATGAGTAAGCATTATTATATTATATATTATTATATTATATTATATTATATATTATTTATTATTTTTTTTTCAAGACGATTCGCTTACGTGGTAAGCAAAATGGTTCCGTAAGGTTCCATTTCGAGGAAAATATTTTTTATCACGATAAAAGAGGACACGGAGAAGCGTTTCGTTGCGCCAGAAGAAACAGAGATGGAAGTCAGGCAGTTGCTTATTGTCAAAATTTTTTTAATATTGAAAATGAAGAGCTCACGGTCGAAATTGGGCATAATCATGAAGGAGATCCATTACTTTTATTAAAAGAAGACCTTTTTATGGAAATAGAAACTTAGGCCAAAAGTCCTGACGAGGAGCTAATACGTATATTTGATAGAGTTTTGGAGAAGGATGAGTAAGCACTATTATATTATATATTATTATATTATATTATATTATATTATATTATTTATTATTTTCTTTTTCAAGATGATTCGCTTACGTGGTAAGCAAAATGGTTCCGTAAGGTTCTATTTCGAGGAAAATATTTTTTATCACGATAAAAGAGGACACGGAGAAGCGTTTCGTTGCGCCAGAAGAAACAGAGATGGATGTCAGGCAGTTGTATATTGTCAAAATTTTTTTAATATTGAAAATGAAGAGCTCACGGTCGAAATTGGGCATAATCATGAAGGAGATCCATTACTTTTATTAAAAGAAGACCTTTTTATGGAAATAGAAACTTAGGCCAAAAGTCCTGACGAGGAGCTAATACGTATATTTGATAGAGTTTTGGAGAAGGATGAGTAAGCACTATTATATTATATATTATTATATTATATTATATTATATTATATATTATTTATTATTTTTTTTTCAAGATGATTCGCTTACGTGGTAAGCAAAATGGTTCCGTAAGGTTCCATTTCGAGGAAAATATTTTTTATCACGATAAAAGAGGACACGGAGAAGCGTTTCGTTGCGCCAGAAGAAACAGAGATGGATGTCAGGCAGTTGTATATTGTCAAAATTTTTTTAATATTGAAAATGAAGAGCTCACGGTCGAAATTGGGCATAATCATGAAGCAGATCCATTACTTTTATTAAAACAAGACCTTTTTATGGAAATAGAAACTTAGGCCAAAAGTCCTGACGAAGAGCTAATACGTATATTTGATAGAGTTTTGGAGAAGGATGAGTAAGCACTATTATATTATATATTATTATATTATATTATATATTATATATTATTTATTATTTTTTTTTCAAGATGATTCGCTTACGTGGTAAGCAAAATGGTTCCGTAAGGTTCTATTTCGAGGAAAATATTTTTTATCACGATAAAAGAGGACACGGAGAAGCGTTTCGTTGCGCCAGAAGAAACAGAGATGGATGTCAGGCAGTTGTATATTGTCAAAATTTTTTTAATATTGAAAATGAAGAGCTCACGGTCGAAATTGGGCATAATCATGAAGGAGATCCATTACTTTTATTAAAAGAAGACCTTTTTATGGAAATAGAAACTTAGGCCAATAGTCCTGACGAGGAGCTAATACGTATATTTGATAGAGTTTTGGAGAAGGATGAGTAAGCACTATTATATTATATATTATTATATTATATTATATTATATTATATATTATTTATTATTTTTTTTTTCAAGATGATTCGCTTACGTGGTAAGCAAAATGGTTCCGTAAGGTTCCATTTCGAGGAAAATATTTTTTATCACGATAAAAGAGGACACGGAGAAGCGTTTCGTTGCGCCAGAAGAAACAGAGATGGATGTCAGGCAGTTGTATATTGTCAAAATTTTTTTAATATTGAAAATGAAGAGCTCACGGTCGAAATTGGGCATAATCATGAAGGAGATCCATTACTTTTATTAAAACAAGACCTTTTTATGGAAATAGAAACTTAGGCCAAAAGTCCTGACGAAGAGCTAATACGTATATTTGATAGAGTTTTGGAGAAGGATGAGTAAGCACTATTATATTATATATTATTATATTATATTATATATTATTTATTATTTATTTTTTTTTTTCAAGATGATTAGCTTACGTGGTAAGCAAAATGGTTCCGTAAGGATCTATTTCGAGGACAATATTTTTTATCACGATAAAAGAGGACACGGAGAAGCGTTTCGTTGCGCCAGAAGAAACAGAGATGGATGTCAGGCATTGTATATTGTCAAAATTTTTTTAATATTGAAAATGAAGAGCTCACGGTCGAAATTGGGCATAATCATGAAGGAGATCCATTACTTTTATTAAAAGAAGACCTTTTTATGGAAATAGAAACTTAGGCCAAAAGTCCTGATGAAGAGTCAATACGTATATTTGATAGAGTTTTGGAGAAGGATGAGTAAGCACTATTATATTATATATTATTATATTATATTATATATTATTTATTATTTATTATTTTTTTTTTCAAGACGATTCGCTTACGTGGTAAGCAAAATGGTTCCGTAAGGTTCTATTTCGAGGAAAATATTTTTTATCACGATAAAAGAGGACACGGAGAAGCGTTTCGTTGCGCCAGAAGAAACAGAGATGGATGTCAGGCAGTTGTATATTGTCAAAATTTTTTTAATATTGAAAATGAAGAGCTCACGGTCGAAATTGGCATAATCATGAAGGAGATCCATTACTTTTATTAAAAGAAGACCTTTTTATGGAAATAGAAACTTTGGCCAAAAGTCCTGATGAAGAGCTAATACGTATATTTGATAGAGTTTTGGAGAAGGATGAGTAAGCACTATTATATTATATATTATTATATATTTAATATTGTTTTTTAATTAATAACATATAAAAAAACGCTATGTATGTGATAAATACGAAAACATAAATAAAGTACTTTTAAAAACGGTACCCTTATTTAGATTTTGTAAAAAAGTTGATGGATTTTGAGGTAAATAGCTTCAAAAGTAGCTATTGTTAGAAAAACTGAAATTTTTCACTTTTTGAGATTACAATAATTTTTGAATAAATTGTTTCCATGACTTAACAATTTTTATTTATCTTCTAGAAAACATTATCAGCGTTTACAAAGAATTTGGTGCGTTTTAACGTTTTGGCCACACCAACTGATGTGAAACTACCCATATACATATATTTATGGGAGATTCCATTTGAAGTGATCTCGTTAAAAAATAGAATTATGTTTTAATGTAAGAAATCAGTACAAAATTTATAGTCCAAAAAAGGGTTTTACAATCAAAAATTTTTTATCCATTAAAAAATCTAATTTATCGATGATTGATTACCTTTATAAAGATGCAAAGTTTGAGTACGGCAGAGCATTCTAGACAAAGTTATGGTGTTTTTAGTCAAATTTCTAAAAAAAGAGAGCGAATGCATTTGTGGAAAAAACAGAATAATCGTATACTTGCACACAGGAAAAAGTATTTCTTTACTATAAATGAATATATTCATTTAAACAGTGATCAAATTTGGACATTTACTGTAAATACAGCGAAGTTACTAATAACGAATATTTCTTAACTGTAAAGAAATATTATTGATCGATCAAACGAACTTACCTGGAAGTAAAGTTCGATCGAAATTATATGAACTCCTCGCTCGAATACATTACAAATGTAGTTCCTTCCTTTTGCCCGATGGCAGCACACATCTTTAGAGTTCCGTATAGTAAAAAAGGGGAGGGCCCTACCCCCTCCTACCGGCCGCCTATTCTCTCATATATTTTTTAACGTTTATTTATCAATTAAATTTAGGTTCTCTTGTAAATTGCTTTGAACTGGGCGTCACCAATTCCTTTAATAAACTCGCCCCGATTATTGTTAAGTCTTCCAAGAAAAAAATTTAAGAAGGTTAATACGACATCGCGATAAGGTTGCTGTCAAATACGATCGGTTTTCCAACGCGTACTTCAATTACTAAGAGCTGAGTAACGAAACAAGTGATATCCTTGATACAGCCAAAAAGAAATTTATTGGTGATAGAATTAACGGGTCACCTGATTTGAAAGCTAAATGGAGATTCATACGTAGCTTTAAGTTGTGCGTCTCCAAATTTCCTTTGTCAATTTTTAAGTATCGATCGATGAATTGAACCGACACTACGTTGTTTTATCTATTAATGTCACGCTTATCTCTGCCAATACCTTTATTACTATACCGCGATATTACCTTTCTCCTGTCCTTATCTACGCACCAACAATGTAGTACTTATTTTGATTTTGCTTTTAAAAGCTGCAGCATCCAAATCCATGGAATTGGATAAAACCTGTACTTTCACCGTTGTTCAAATCCAATACCCTTATATGTCCCTCCGACACCAGATCGATTGCTCTACTGCCTGAAATCGCTAAGTAGCTGAAGATGCTTGTACATTCACAACTCTCTTCATATTTGTTTTCAAATAATTTCATCAATAATTCATTTTATTGGAGAATATGGCCACAACTGTCAAATTACCTTGTTGGGGATATTGGAAGACGTAGGCTAGGCTATTGATCGTAGACAAATTACTATTTTGATTCTATTCAATTTTCAAACGCTTTCAACCGACGGCCTTATTTGTTGGTACTTATTAAGCTGAAAAATCTCAGCTGCTCTAATCGAACTATCATTTGGTTTTTTAATTATTTTCATAGCAAACGCCAATCTGTCGCCAGGAATACTGATCAACTTTTCATGTGGCTACCTGCACTGTCAGGAGTTCCCC
>CM047431.1:35500255-35676129 GCA_026168455.1 Theocolax elegans | reverse complement strand
CCAAATAACTTTATTTAATTTATATCTATAAACAATTTTTTCTACAATTTTAAATTTTTCATTAATTTCTATTTTAATAGAAAAGTGGTCACTACCCCAAGAGTCGTCGAGAACCCTCCAACTAGCCTTCAAAGCAAAATGAATAGATGTAAAGGAAAGATCTATATTCGAAAATTTTAACACATTATCCTCACCCTGGTAATAAAAATGTGCTAGATCAAAATTATTTAATAAAAAAAATTCATCAGCTTCAAAACATTTAGCAACGTTCTCACCACTAGTGCAACATCTATTACTTCCCCATAAAAAATTGTGGGCGTTGAAATCACCCAATATAAAAAATCTTTCATAATATTTTACCTTATCGATTAATGCATTTAATTCTTCTATAGTAACATCATTACCTGCTATAGATGACGTTTAACATCCGAGTATAAGAATCTCACTCGTGCTGGCACGAATAGTCATACAACTGCTGCAATCTCCAAGCTATCCAAATTTATATCCAACTCCAAACTTTCCGACATAAGATTGTTTCTTATCAAAATTAAAAAACCACCTGTTTCACCTCTGTCAGGATCTCTATCAAAACGATAAGACAAGTATCCATTAATATGAAATGTTCTATCTTTATTCAACCATGATTCAATAATAACTATAAAGTCGTATTCCTTATATTTATCACAAAAGTTAATAAAATCTAATTTATTATTATTGCTTCTTGCATTTTATTGCAATTTTATTTTAATTTTTTTCCTTCATAATTATGATTAAAAATAAAAAAGAAAAATAAAGAGGAAAAGGAATAAGAAAATTATAATTCAGAATTAAAATCTTATGTAAATCATTTATTTTTTTCTCTCTTTCTTTTCATTAAAGTTATTTAAACGTTTAGCATTGTCAATTCTATCAAATAAACCCGGTGAGCATTGGCTGGCCATCTACATCGATAAACGCGGAATCGGATACTTCTTTGACAGTTTCGGTCGACCACCCACCGTACCACAACATATTCAATGTCTCCGAAGAAACTGTAAGGTTTACACCTGGAGTCCTAAGCAGCTACAAGATTTCGCTTCTATCCTGTGTGGTCAGTATTGCGTTAATTTCATTCATCACATGTCTCACGGTCATTGCATGGACAGTTTTTGGAGATTGTTCACCGACGATACTGCATACAACGATAAATTAAATTTAAAATTATTTTATAAGAATATCAACAATAATTTTCATTATAATAATAATTGTAAGAAGAATGTTCATTGTATAACTCATTTGCAAACATGTAAAAGAATACATAATAATAATAATAATAATAATAATAATTTTAATTATAATATATAAACAGGTACATTAGGTGTAAGTTTCTATTATTAACGTAATATATATTTAACCGAATGCAAAACACGTATAATTTTACTTTTATTTACTCTATATCTAAGTGTGTGAATTACTATAAGTTTTATCAGGTCAACCGGAATCACTGTCTATTTATAAGTTTCGTATAATAAAATGTGTGTGAGTGTCTTTGCGTCTATTCTTAAGCTACTCTTATACTTAATATTAACCGAGTGTCAAATCTAGTTTTAATTTTATGTATTGTATAATCATCTATATGTATATCTCTGCGTGCGTAATTATTCATTCTATGTCTCGTTCTCTCCTTTTATATTATAATACTTGAATAAACATCTGGGAATTTATCTACAAATTACGTACATTTAATTATTTAACCCTCTCATCTCCAACTCCCATTCGTACCATGCTAAATATAAGTCTATACGCATACTGTATACACACACACTCTCTCTCTCACACCAACATAGACGCTCTGGGTCAGCTATTATAACACGGCGTCAGAATACCCTAGCGCATCATCAGTATCTCTGCGTGAGTGCGAGAGAGAGAGGTAGAGGAAGAGAGCGTGGGTACGCGCAGTAGTGCTCTCTCTCTCTCTCTTACATGCGTCACTCTTCTTACTGCAAGAGACGCACTGCGCGCGCAACCCCTCTTGCTCTCTCTCTCACACATACACGCGCGGGCCTCCGGCCCCGCTGTAGCGTCAGAACACTCTCAGTACGAGAGAGAGACGCACTGCGCGCGCACTCCCTCTACCTCTCTCTCTCTCACACCCACGCACTGCATCGGGGCGTCTATGACGCCGGAGCAACCTCAGCACGAGAGAGACGCGCTGCGCGCGCACTCCCTCTACCTCTCTCTCTCGCACCAATGTACTCCGACGGGGCCCGCTGTGACGTCACAGAGTACGTTCCACCCTACCTATACATAAGTACGAGAGAGAGAGAGAGAGAGAGAGCTTCGCTCTCTCTCTCTCTCTCTCTCTCCCTCTTTCCCTCTCACTCCCTCTCTGGCACGCGCGGGCCCCCACCGTGACGTCACCACCGGGGTAGACACCCCATTGTCCACGCTAGACAACCCCATTGTACGTGGTAGACAACCCCATTGTTCCCCATTGTTCCCATTGTCCCCATTGTTCCCATTGTTCCCATTGTTCCCATTGTTCGCGCTAGACAATCCCATTGTTCCCATTGTTCGCGCCAGACACCATTGTTGTTAGGCCACGCCCATGTCGGCGCGCTATAAGGTACCCTTACTACTAACGTAGAAATAGAAGCTATAATGGTACTTTGTCTTAAAATTTTATTTTCCGCATCAAACCAACTAATTCCTGTATACATTTCCTTCATTGTATCCACAAAGGGTTTCAAAAAAGATTTCATGTTCGGTTTTTTAATTTTACTATAGTAAATTCCTTGTATAAATTGAAAATTTCTTCTATGTTCAGGAGCTATGTTTCCAACTTCAGTTTGTACTAACCAAACTTGTCCATTCGCCACGGGTACGCCATCAGTATTCCATAGTAAAAGTGCATCATGGTCCTTAGGAATAGCAACTTGCTTAAGTTCTCGATATTTGGAACCTGATGTTATATCGTATACGTACTCAGGATTTTGAGTACGAACTAAATCATTATAATTTTTTATCAATTTGCCTAGATTTCTAGTTTCAAAAGCATCGATTAATAAAGACTTTAAATTGTACTCAACAAAAATACCATTGACATCCTACTACTACAATTTTTACAACTAATCATTTTATCTTGAGCACTATAAAGACCTATATAATAACAACAATTTTCACACATGCGATGTTTTCTAATTACCTCACAATTAGGCGTTATTTTTTCGAGCAATTTCATGAAAAAATATTTAGTTTTTGGTATATTATTCGGCTTTGGAGTAAATTTCTGAATTAATTCTAAAAGTTTAACTAAACCTTCTTTTTTTAACTTAGTTTTAAAAAAAAAATCTAATACTTCATATATTGCTTCGCCTAACGTACTATCGGAGTTTTCATAAATTTTCATATCCATCCAATTATAATCATCCTCAGCCACTTCATATATTTCATCAACATCGTCCTCCTCATCTTCAAATTCTGAAAAGCTGTCGTAGAATGAATCCTCCGATTGAGATGTTTCGAAATTTCGATCGTTTTCGTCATCTTCATTGCTTAATGCACTTTCCAAATCCTATATATAAAATTATTACAAGATAAAATGAAACAAACGCAAGAATTTGTACATAAAAAATCTAATATTATGTTTGCTTGTTAACATATTTTGAGTATTTACTCATGTTAACATATCTTAAGGCACTTAAAACATATAGTAAGAACGGTAAACAAAAAAGCTTAATGTATGAAAGAGTTAGATTTAAATATACTTTTAGGTTAGTATATGTATTAACACTCATAACGAAAAAAATTGACTTTACTTTAAAAAAATTATTATAATAAATAATAAAATACACAATTTTATAGTACTTCTTCCATTCTCTCTATGTCATTTGCTTCACCCTCCACAGGGTTATTGTGTTCAACTACGACATAATTGCGCTCAAATTCGCGATGTCTGCGTAATCGTTCCCATCTGCGTAGTGTAGATACAGGAATTTCCAATCTCTTAATAAAAATATTGAAAAATCTTTTAATAATAATTATTTCTCTCTAATTAATCATTTAGATATTAAAATTATATGAAAAAAATGTAATTCAGAATAAAATTTTATAACGAGAAATTATTATTTGAACATAATGATGTATATATAAGTGTATATAAATTACTTCATAACTTGCTATACGATCTGGATAGTACGCCATATACCTTAATTTTAAAATTCAAATTTTTAACAAACGTGTCTTTTTATGTCGCTTTAAGTAAATTCAAACACACAATTTCCATACCGAAGTGAATTTCAAACATGTAGCAAAGTTCACGTGGTTGTGTTCAATAAAAAAAATTGCATTCGTTTAGTTGTCAAGGGATCAAACTATTAAACATAGCCTATAAAGCTGTATAGCAGTTCAAGCCGTATTAAACGTTATCATGAATGATATGCAATATTTAATTAAGTGCGACGATACATCAATGTGTATTGTTTATGAGAGGTCAATTGTATTTAACGAAAAACAGAAAGAATTAAAAATAAATGCTGAAGTGAAATTTATGTGGCCGGTAAATTCTTCGAACGCTAAACAATATCATGGGATTATCATTGAGATATCAAGTAAGTTATCAAGTATTATTAGATAGTAAGTTTTAATGATTACAAATAAAAAATATGAACAATTTAATTTTATATTAAAGGCGACGATAAATTTTTAATGAATTTAATGCAAAAAATGATGGATAAGGCAAAAAAGAACACGAAAAAAGTAAAAGAGAGCGACAGATCTAAAAACAACAAATTTACTGATGTAAGACTTTGTTAATTACATATTTTTAATACTGATACAAGATTTAAATTTAGATTAAAATTTTTAACCTTCTGATTTTATAATGTACAGAAGAAAGATGGAAAAAGTGTAAAAAACGTATTAAACATCTGGTGGATCACGATATTTTTAAAACGATAGGTATACATCTTCAATCTCAAGTCGATTCGAGCAATAAAATAATACCTATAAATGATGTCGCAAATTCAAAATTTGGTACTTCTTCTGGTTGCAAAAACGATAATGAATTCAATTGGATTATTGAACAAATAGATGATTTACAACAGCAAGCTACAGACTGCATGAATAATTTAAAGAAAGCCAACGAAACTTTAAGATTTATAGAAGAAGTATTACTATACAAATTAACTTTTAAATTCTAAATCTATTTTTTAGATTAAATTCTTCTAATAAACTTGTGTTACTTGTGAAATAAAGATTATGTATAAATATCACAGATTTCAGTAACGAGTAAATACATGTTTTAGAAACTTCAAACATTAAGAACAATGATACTTCCGACAAGTTCAACGATTTCTGATGACTTTTCGAATGTAATTTCAAAGGACGTAGATGATCCAGAAATTGCAGCTACTAGTCGATCTTATCGTATGCCCTCTGAAGAATTTTCAAAAATAAAATGCGAAACTGAATCTCAAGCCGCATTCCTAATGAAAAGACGATCTTTTAA
This sequence comes from Theocolax elegans, assembly GCA_026168455.1. Lineage (NCBI taxonomy): Eukaryota > Metazoa > Arthropoda > Insecta > Hymenoptera > Cerocephalidae > Theocolax > Theocolax elegans. The sequence continues at coordinate 35,670,641 of CM047431.1, read as the reverse complement.
CATGCCAGGTGGTAGTAATACTACTAATTTATGCAGTGATGAAGAAGAAACTAGCGACAAAGAAATTGATTTTGTAAGTTTTAAGGTTACTTTGTAGCATAATATACATACATATATATATATATAATTAATAATTTTTAAATAAATTATTTAGATAAATACGTCAATAGGATCAAGAAAAAGAAGATTCTCCTTTACCGAAATTTCAGAAGATGATACAGATATAATGGTAAATAAATAAAAAGTAATAAAATTAACTTTACATAAATATTAACTTTATATTAAGAAATATTTATTTGAAATCCAGGAAATAGCCGAACAATCATTAAATGTTGAAAATGAGCAGGGAAAGCCTTCTGAGACAAGCAAGACAGTAAAATTCGTTTGTTCAAATACTACAAATGAAAATTTAGATAAGAAGGATGACGATGGTAGATGGACATTACAGTGCAGTAAAGATGATGATGGAGTAAGAATTGTTATAATTAAATCCATTAAATTTTAAAATAACTTTAATTGTAAGTTTTGATAATTGTTTTGATATTCAGGTAGTTGAGCTGGTAAAAGGTTCGGATATATACGTCAAAAAATTTGGATTAAAAAATGCGAGGGATATTTGTATTACTCAGACTCGCTTGGCAAGAACTCTAATGACATTAGTTTTTAAAAAAGATGCGTTGTCTGAATGCTCATTGAGAGGAAAATTAAAATATGGACTATGTAGTGAAGGAGTTGATGCAATTTTAGGTTAATAAAAATGGAATGAAATATTATAAATGTATGTTTTACATTTACTAAAAAAATTGTTCTGATTAATGTTTTATTATTTTTTAGCATTCGTTCGGGGGCATGCTTCAAAATGTGAATGGAGACCTGTAAACGATCAAGTCATTACAAAAAGTTTGAGTCAGTTCTTAATAGAAAGAAAGGATACTAAAATTCTAAATACTCATCGTCAAATGAAGAAAGAAAATCTTAATTAATTAATGTTTAATTTACTTTCACTGATGCTTTATATATTATTTCATTACATAACTTATATAATACCTACTATTTTATATAATTCAATTAATCATGTTTATTATCTTACATTATTACTTCATATTCTGTTAAAATAATATACGTTACTATATAATATATTACGATAATGAATCTAACCCTAACCTAACCCTTTTGCACTTATACATTATTTCAATAAGCGTTTTGATTATTTTTGACTCTTACCTTTGATGCATTGAATAGAAGATGACCATTCCACAAATTTTATATACAGTCGGTTGTATGTGTTCTATTTACAATCTATATATAATTTTCTTCCTACCTCCAGCTTATATCAAGTTTATATATAACCAATTTTATATACAGTCGATTGTATACAGACTATTTACAATCTCTATACAATTTTTCTACGTGGGTAATAAAAAATAAAACAGAATAACTAAGAGGCACCTGCGATTACCAATAAATCTAACTGTGTACTGAATTTCAAATTAAAAAATATTATTACATTTTAGAAAAAACCTTGGCGTAAATGTCGAAAAGGTTATGAAATTTTTCTTGAAATAACATCTAATGCAATAGAATAGTAGTAACAACAATGATTTATTTATCCATTACTATTAATAAATAAAAGTTTTTGTGTCAAGTTTTTATCAGTATTTAGTTAAAAATTTGAATTCCCGCCAATAATAGATTTTATAAAATTTTTTAACTTATTTATTGCAATATTCTCTAAGTTAATATATTTTCTCTTTTTTTAACAGTTGATTTAATGGAAATTGTTAACAATAGTTGGGTAGATAAACACCAACTTGATGATATGGATGATGACGACATTGAAGATGAGTTAAATAATAGGAGAAAAAGAAAACAGCTCATTAGAAATGTGGAAATTGATGAAGGGTGAAGGAAACTAAAAAATAATGAATGGGACGTAAATGACTTTTTAAAGAATTTATCGATACTTTATATGGACAAAATTGACTGCATACCTTATGACGAAGGTAAACAATCATAATCATATTTTAAATAGCTAAATATATACATGAATCCACTTGTTTTTGCAAAATCATGATCGCTGAAAGACACCAAGCGATTTCAAGATGATACGTAAATTAAAAATGTAATTTTTTTCAACAAGAGCTTTCTTCACAAAGACATCGCAAGCCTCCGTCGTTGATTAGCACCGTGTTTGGGAGCATAAAAAGCGACGTTAGAATAATAAAAAAAAATTAATAAATAAATAAAAATGTATTGCAGTTCAAATTTTAAATTTTCTATCCTTGAAAACCTGAAATATGAATTAATAAAATAACGACTAAGAATGGTTTTTCACTAACATTTATCATCACTTTTCTATTGTTTTGACGCCTTACAAGCACGGGTTTTTATTTAATTTCATTAGATGCAAATTTAAAAATTAATATAACCCCCAACTTCCTATATATCTGAATACAGAAGTGTAATACCACATAATAGTAGGTGTAAGTATTCTTGATTTGTGCTCTCTTTTTTCCTGGCACTTCCTACCGTTTATCCCCTGGGGGACTTTAACGGTGTCCACCTACCACCTATGTGTGGGTGCTTTATCCCTCCCTTAAAACCCCACCATCTCGCATTCGCCCGGGGTTATGCCCGTGGATGAGGGAAACCTGTGAAGCAGGGAAAACCTCACCCGAGATGGCCGGTGTATTCGAAACATTTTTTTTGGGTGTCAAAGTCACATTGCGTAGGCCTTGACACCGAAACCGAATGTTTCACACCTCCCGCTCACGTTGTGAAGTGTGAAAAAACACCTAACCCGCCACGAAAGCCAAACCCATCCAAGTGCGAACCGCACTCAGTGCTGCTTAACTTCCGTGACCGGCCGAGGTGCGTCTCCGCCACTCCGCCACCGTGTTGGTTAGTAGGTGTAAGTATTAAAAATATAACTAATTTTTAATTTCCATTATTTATAAGTATAATAATATATACTTTTAAAATTTAAAGATATTGTATATATTTTATAAATTATGCATGAAGTATTCGTTTGCTGTGTGCAATTTTTTTAGATTTCAAATATTAAAATTTTTTATTCGATTAAAATCAAAATATATAGATGAATTTTGTGCTTAAGATACCTATAACTAACTATTAATGACTACTCCAATTCACCTTATTAGAATGCATGAAATGACTCACAATTGTACGTAGTATTTAATACAGCTTATTTTATAGAAATTGTATTAGCAGTTATTTAAAAAAATTTTGTTATTTTTTTGTTTTTAGTTTAGTTTATTTCCATGTATATAGATTCACAATATAATCTTTTTAATTTTCCCGACGTATAAATTAGAAATCTATAGACTAGAAATCGCATGTACTATATTATATCTACATAAAATATGAGTGATATTTTGTAGAAATAAACGTAATATTCAAATTATTGAAAGCGATATTAACATTTATTTTAAGTAAAATATTAATAAGTATAATATATTTTTATACAGATGCAGAAGAGTCAGACCAGAACGACGGAGATTTATTGATAAATAAAGAAAATCTGCCTGTATACAAAATGAAGCATGTATCTGGGCTAAAATATATATTTTATAAAAAGTGTACGTTTCTGACGAGTATTTAAGGAAATTATTATAATTTAAATTAGTTTCAAATAATATGTTAATTCTTTTTATTTTATAACTACAATTTAATAAATTATTTAATAAATTTAGACGACTATGCTAGCATTTATTTATTCTTTTTTATTTAACCTTTCCTAAAATGTTAAAGGTTTTTACAGCTGAATAATGAACATTTATTAATAGCAATCTAAGTGTAATACAGTAATATTATCTACACTAATAATTTTATCCAGATAAACTGTCGAAAAATGCAGCTAACGAAGCGTATTCATTTTAAACTGCATTAAACAATAATATGATTTGAATTAACCGCGTAAGTTCCGTAATGTTGCCAGCAATGCGATCGCGACGTTCCTCACCTCTAAAATCCGTTCCGTTCCTATACTACCGAACTGGCGCAATGTCTCACTGGCGCGGTGACACGGACTCAATTACTTTTATACTGAATTCAGTATTTTTTCTTGGCACACCTTTTTGAAGATGTTTTATAAATATAAAAATTATTAATTGTTAGTATTTGGCAATAGATTTTTTATGCCAGAAATAACAAGACAATGTTAAATTAAACATTCATACGTCCGCAGCACTATAAATAATAATGTTGCTATATGTATTAAAGTTTATTGCAATATTTCAAAATGATTTTAACATCAGTCAAGGAAATATAGATATATATTAGTTTTATAAAAATATAATAAATAGTAATTCAATTACTATAAACACAGAGAACTATATAAATTATATCCACTACTTAATTAATGTTACTTTCATTTACATTTATGCGTGTTCAAAGATATATCAGCATACCTTGTTATGCAATACATTCATATCTAATTAATGAAAAAATTTTATAATTCAAATACATACGTAAAGAATAGTATATTGTGTACTAGGGCGTAAAGTCCTACTCGCCTTCGGCTCGTGCTAGCTCACCTGCACCTCGTACTGCAAAACCACACTCTGCTTAAAAAAGCTCACTTAGCCTTTGGCGTACACCATATTTTTTGTGACAAGTGCACGAATGTTCGCGTTTGAAGGGCTCTAAAAATAGGGACATTATGCAAATATTGCGCTGTAATTAATAAATTCATATATATATACGGGTGGTTCTCTGTGACATCGAAGATGAAAAAAATAAATATTGCTATAACTGTGGGAATATGTTTTAGAGGTAGCCAGTAGTTCTCCTGAATTTTTTCAGATTTTTTCGGGTCCATTATTTTAAGTTACAGAGAGTCAAAGTTGACATTTTAGCACTTTTTTGCATGATATGCCCATTTTCATGAATTTTTAGCTCCCACGGGATGCATTTCTCACTAAAAACATAAGTATGACTTTTTTTGTAAAATTTTCCGAACTTTTCATTAAAAATACTTTTAAAAACATAAATGTATGCTGTCACACTCTTGTAAGCCATTTAAACCTTAAATAGTGAAAATCAGCAATTCTGCTCCGGACTCTGGTAACCTAATACTGTCTAAAAGATGTCTTTTTATAGTCAGAAACTGCCTAAAAATTTCCAGAGTGGGTCTAAATCATTAAGATCACTTATGGTCAAAATATCCGGGAAAAGTGCCCGAAATATTAATAGAAATGTATATTTGTTGCCTTATAACGATGAATCTAGTAGCATGGTCATTGCAAAAAAATTTGTGCACTTACCTTGGAGTGGTAGAAAAGTATCTTCACTTGTTTCAGTATCCATCTAATCCCCTGCAAGCTGCTAAAAATACAAATATTATTATAAAATTATAAAAAATTATTTTTTATACATTTATAATGCTGGATTTTTAGTTTTACATCCCTTACAAGAATTATAATACTAATCTGAAGGATTACTATAAAAGTATCAACATTATTATTATTATTATTATTCAGCAATACATTGTTTAGATTTCACAAACTTGTCACTGTCACGTTATCATATTATTCATTATAATTATATATCCGATTTATTTATATATCTTTTGTATTAAATACGTATATTCAGTTATTGTAATAATGATGTTTATATATTTATAGTAATCCTTCAGATTAGTATTATAATTCTTGTAAAGGTTGTAAAATTAAAAATCCAGCATTATAAATGTTTAAAAATTAATTTTTTACATTTGTATAATAATATTTGTATTTTTAGTAGCTTACAGGGGATTAGATGGATACTGAAACAAGTGAAGATACTTTTCTACCACTCCAAGGTAAGTGCACAAATTTTTTTGCAATGACCATGCTACTAGATTCATCGTTATAAGGCAACAAATATACATTTCTATTAATATTTCGGGCACTTTTCCCGGATATTTTGACCATAAGTGATCTTAATGATTTAGACCCACTCTGGAAATTTTTAGGCAGTTTCTGACTATAAAAAGACATCTTTTAGACAGTATTAGGTTACCAGAGTCCGGAGCAGAATTGCTGATTTTCACTATTTAAGGTTTAAATGGCTTTCAAGAGTGTGACAGCATACATTTATGTTTTTAAAAGTATTTTTAATGAAAAGTTCGGAAAATTTTACAAAAAAAGTCATACTTATGTTTTTAGTGAGAAATGCATCCCGTGGGAGCTAAAAATTCATGAAAATGGGCATATAATGCAAAAAAGTGCTGAAATGTCAACTTTGACTCTCTGTAACTTAAAATAATGGCCCAGAAAAAATCTGAAAAAATTCAGGAGAACTACTGGATACCTCTAAAACATATTCCCACATTTATAGCAATATTTATTTTTTTCATCTTCGATGTCACAGAGAACCACCCATACATATATATATATATGGGGTATTCCACGTGAAGTGGTCCGATCAAAATTTTAAAATGCACCAAATTTTGGGTACACATTGCAAATGTTTTTAAGAATACAGAAAAAAATTTTTAGGTACTGGTATTTATTAGCTCAAAAGTTATTCTAACCTCAAAAAGTGAACTTTTTCCAGTTTTTTTCAACACCAGCTGGGTTCATCGCTATTTAACTCAAAATCTATTAACTTTTACTATAGAACATTATATGTAACATTCGCTGCTAATTATGTCTAGAATTTATCCTTCTGGGTTAGAATTTCTAATTTCAAGGTCAATGTTGCATAAACTACATGTCAATATTCAACTTGAAAAAAATCTAACTTCGCCACAATTGATTTTTTTATCCAAAAGTCCAAAAGAAAGCTTGGAGCAATACCTTTCAAATGATCTGTAGCATTTTTATGGCCTTCAATTCTGTAAAAAGTTATGATAATTTAAAGAAAGACAAAAAATTCACAAAAATTAACATGGTATTTCCCATTTAAATTTTTAAAAAAATTTCGTGTTTCTTTAAATTATCATAACTTTTCACAGAATTGAAGGCCATAAAAATGCTACAGATCATTTGAAAGGTATTGCTCCAAGCTTTCTTTTGGACTTTTGGATAAAAAAATCAATTGTGGCGAAGTTAGATTTTTTTCAAGTTGAATATTGACATGTAGTTTATCTAACATTTCCCTTGAAATTAGAAATTCTAAGCCAGAAGGATAAATTCTAGACATAATTAGCAACGTATGTTACATATAATGTTCTATAGTAAAAGTTGATAGATTTTGAGTTAAATAGCGATGAACCCAGCTGGTGTTGAAAAAAACTGGAAAAAGTTCACTTTTTGAGGTTAGAATAACTTTTGAGCTAATAAATACCAGTACCTAAAAATTTTTTTCTGTATTCTTAAAAACATTTGCAATGTGTACCCAAAATTTGGTGCATTTTAAAATTTTGATCGGACCACTTCACGTGGAATACCCCATATATATATTTTTAATTAAGATAACATTTAGCGTAGTTATTTTCATATCAAAACACTTAATGGTAGTTACCTTCATAAGGTTTGAGATCTCAATTACTTATAATCAGAATAGTTTTAATTTGGTTGAATCTCTGTTTACAAATTAAGTTATAAAAAAAAGTCATTGTTTTGGTACTAAAATTAAATATCGCAATTCTTTAAACTGTAAAACATGTATTTGTTACATTTAAAATTGATCTAGTCTCACTATACGTAGGTAGGTATATTGAATTAATCTTTGTTGCATCATGAAATAAGAAAAGAAAAAATTATTATTTATCCTCCTTTCCAAAAAGGTAAAGAAAAACAATTATAAAGGTAATATTACCTTTATCACGTCTAAATGAACAAATGATTTACGTTTTAAATACGGATGTATCATATAATTGTTTTGTATAACAATTCTTAGGAACTTATTTGTTCGTTAGGCATATTAAGTAATTAATGGGCAATCAATTTGACTGCACGGAGAAAAAATGATAGCCCAGAGGATCATCCGATAGCGTCTTACATAAAAATCTTATCACAAGTATTTCATTTTAATCTACTTATTTTCTATACTTCTGCTATTTTCATAAATTTAAGTGATAAAAGGAGACAGTACAAACAGTATACTAAAAAGATAATTCTAACATTTTTCTATCCTAATCATTTGGTAAACCACCATAGTTTCGACATGAGATAGCTCCAATACAACTGTTGGACTTTCTACAGAATAACATTACCATTTTTTCTACAAGTACGTCAATTAGATTAAGTCTCTATATTACATTTTGCCTTACTACTGTTTATAGTGTCAAAAAATTGAAATTTTATCCATCTTCCCGAGTTAAAGTGAAAGAACGTGGATAGAAGAAAAATTAACTCATTATTGTTACGTTGCGGCGGTCAATACGACCCATTTTAGACTTGTAATATCAATATCGTACTCTGTATACAATATTCTTTCGTCACAAGTCGATTTAAATTTTCGCTTCTTATTCCTCGATTATAATAATCGATTATAATCGGGGAATAAGATACGAAAATTTAAATCGTCTTGTGACGAAATAATATTGTATAAAAAGTGCGAAATTAACATTAGAAGTCTGAAATGGATGGCATTGACCACCGAAACGTTACAAAAAAGTTAGTTAATTTTTCTTTTTTTCACGTCCCGTTCCTTTAACTCGGAAAAGATCGATAAAATCTGAATTAATTAATGAATCACTGTTTACAAAACCATATGCTTTCCAATGTAGGTAAACCTACCGATGACCTTATACATAATAACTCTTATAATTAAAAATATTATTTACAAAAATCTACATTTTATGTAGATTTTCGTTTGATCGCCAATTCGACCCAGCGTTGCACATCAAGTATACTAATATTTAATTTTGATGGTGACTTGGCTAGAAATTTCCCGCATGTTTTAGCAGAAGGCAATTTCCCGGATTGAATATATTTGGCAAATTTCGCATAAATAAAGCTGGGAATATTGTTTCTTTGAGTTATATCACTTTTATTTCCTGATCGCTTTCGTTGTGTATGTAACCAGACTCTTACTTGAGGTTCTGTCCTCATTTTTAAACTTTCATCAGTTGTGTTTTCCAGAAACTTTTTATTTCTGCTGCCGAGGGAAGTTTAACATTGGTGTTAAGGGGGTCTCATACTCAATTCTGCGATTTTACCGTTCTAACCGCCGGTAATGCAGGTTATGTAAAAAATAGTAACTTTCATCAAGAGCGCCATCTGTGGAAAGTCATAATCGAAGTAATCGTAGATGGCGCCATTGATGTCCAGAGCATCGTAATATAAAACAGTGTGACTGTTTTTTTTCAATATAAAAATTAAAAAATAACGTATTTGACTTATACGTATTTTCTATTATATCTATTATAATCCGTATTTCATCAATCCGCATTCTATTTATTATTACTATGCCATCACATATATATATTTATATATATATACATATCAATTGTATACTTATGTTTCGTTTACGGATTTTATATCTATTTAGTTTATACGTATTATTTGCGCATTTCGGTTATATGTATGCCAAGGCCTGCGATGGCTCGGTCGGTTAGGGCGTCGGGCTCGTAATCTGGAAGTCCCAAGTTCGATTCCCGACCCCGGCCGATTGATGCAAGCACCACTGGGGAATGTATTTTCAACAAGTGCTTTCTTAACAAAAACGTCGTATGACCTCCATCGCTGATTAGCACCAATATGGGAGCATAAAAAAAGCGACGTTAAAATCATAAATAAAACAAAAAATACGTATGCCATGACTGCCTATAGATTTTTCGGTTCTTGAAACGTTAATGCAATGTTAATCTAGTTAATAACATCGTCTTACAAAAGGCATCTATTACTTCAATTGCTTGTATATCCATATTTAGCGCATTTTACCTATAATTGATGATACATCATGCATATGTATGATAATAAATAAAATGTAAATTACCCTTTTTTACCAACATACAAGTAGCACTTTTCATATTTTGACATATATGCAAGTTAATAAAATATATATTTGTTTATTTTCCTTATGCGCAATTAAAGATTTTAGCATATTTCGGGTACAAGCAAAAATAAATAAATAAATTTTTGTCCCTACAAAATAGAAGATTTTGCATATTTCGCCTATATGCAATTAAAGAATTTTGCATATTTTGTTATATATGCAAGTAAATTAAATATATATTTGTATATTTCCCCTATTCGCAATTAAAAATTTTGCATATTTTACATATATGCAAAAATAAATATATAAATCTGCGTATTTCGTCCCTATATAAATAGAACATTTTACACATTACGGCTATGCGTAATTAAAGAATTTTGCATATTTTGCCATATATGCATTTTCCTTTACGCAATTAAAGAATTTACCATATTTCGCATATATGCAAAAATAAATATATGAACGTGTGTATTTTGCTTATACACATTTTGCATATTTTATTTATATGCAAATGTGTAAAAAATAAATTGAAAAAGAGCTGAAACAGCAGCAGACCTTCTCCAAGCAGCAGCAATAGTACACGGAAAAAAATGTCTAACCTTTGGAGTACGAAGCGCTCCATACTAATACAGTTAACGTTTCGTATCCCGCTACAGATTGTACACTAACTTTTCAAGTGTTTGTTACTACATAGAAGTAAAGTAACGCCTTTATAAAAATAAGCTAAAGATGCCGAACTTTTGTAGTAGCGCCGCTATAGACGGAGAGTATACGCTCGCACCACCTTCAGTTGTAAGGCTCATACCCCTCTGCGGTATATGGCGCTTACAAACGCGAGTACACCTAACAGAGTTATGCTTTCCGCGCAATCATAATAATTGTATTAAATTAAATAAAAAATATGAGTTACTTATAAAGTGTTAATTAAATAATGACAATACAAAACTACAATAGTTTATTATCAACTTATATATCTTTTGTATTATTATAAATAAATATAACACTCATTTTAAATGCTGTCTCAACCGTCTATTCGAATTGCATACTCCATAGACCTATGGAGTATAGGTCCTTTACAAATGAAGGTAGCACTGTTGTTTACCTTAGACGTGCAGCGGCATTACATTCGCGGTATAGTGTTTGTATACACTGAAGGTTTAAATGCGTAACGTTGAAAGTAATAAATGTAATATACTTCTAACGTTACGATTTCATACGCGCACGGTTTAAATTGATGTTCTATGAAAGTAATAGAATGTCTACGCTGCAGGAGGAAGAAGTCCTGTACCTCAGACGTTAAACATTTTTTTCCGTGTAGGTGAAGGAAAAAGAGCATCGTCAACTGTAGGCCTTGAATATATATCTACAACAGATCCTGTACAAGCTGTATGAAGAAAATGAAAAAATTTATAGCAAGAGCAGTGTACCCACACCCTGTGACGTGAAGTAGTACCAAGATCAACTGATGGTGTATTCGTACCAGCAACCGTATACTGTACGTTATATAGTAGCAGTACAAGTAGTAGTAGTAGTAGTACATTTTGGGTACGCAGCAGTAGTAGAAGCCATATGTTTGACAGATGTAGATGATCCTGTATAACCTGGAATTTTATACAAAATTTTATAAAACATCAATAAGCACCATATTATATAATTTTATAAAAATAACAATTAAATATTTAATACGTCTTGTTCAAGTCAGAGCTACGCAAGAAGCCGAGAACGAATACTTGCCTAGCGCTGGTTCAAACTTAAAAAGTATTTTAAGAATTGAATTATTTATATCTGTTTGACAAAATATTAATATTTACATTACATTAATAATTATTTTTGGAAACATCAATAAAGTAACATAATTATAATCATTTAAATTTGTTGAATTGTTCAGAAATTTGCACTTTCCTTTGAAAGGTATCTGCAATTATCTGTATATGCTGTAACTTTTTCGTATTAAATTTATTTTTGTAAATCAACACATTTTGCATACAATTTACAAGAATTACTTAATATTAAAATGTATTTATTGGTAAAAAACTTTGTGTTATAAGGCTATGCTCAAGCAATAAAAAATGAATACATACCAGTAATATCAGCAATCATTGCTTGAGGTTCATATGCATAATGGCGAAGCAGCTGTATATATAGTACTAACAGTTGAAGGTATCTAATTATATAACGTAAGAAGCACCGACATAAGATGAGCTTGAACGCGCAGCTACAGCGGACTCTGAAAAAAAGGCATGATTAGAAGATATCAACGCAGCACTAGTGCTACAAAGAATAGCTACAAAAACAGTTGCAGTTGCAACGAGAGTTCTAGTACTGTAAACGATATAAGAAGTATTAGATCCTATACCTGCACATGTAGTCTTATCGTAATCAGAAAAACACTTTCATATTATTTGACAACAGTAGCCAGTCAAATGTTGCAGTAAGTCCTAGAAGAAACAGCAGTAGTAAACGCTGAACATGTAGAAGAAACTGATGAAGGCCATGCTAAAGCACACCCTGGAAATAAAGAAGCATTAGAATAAGTGCCTGTAACAGAAGTGGTAATAATAAACAAATTATAGAAGAAACTGGTAGCATTTATAGCTATAGTATCATAAGTATAGCAGGAGATTCTAGTAGTTGATACAGACCCTTCATGAGAAGTTTTACATTTGTAGTACAGTAGAACCTGGATGAACAACTACAGTTCCCTGGATGATTATCAGCAGAAAAAGCTGACTATACTTAAAATTGTAGTTAATCGACAATTGAACTTAATCGCAATAACAACAGTGGCCGTAGCAGCATACACATGGAAAGGAATAAACTTTGGACTTGCAGACGCTGTGGATCCGAGACAGGAAGTAATAGCCAAACCTCTAGGTATACCATTAGCAATAAATCTTGATTCAATATCTCTGCATATGGTGGCTATATAAGGACAAACAATAACAATATATACTATATAACATAACCCCTAAACACAAAGTACGCAGTACTTTATAAATAACACATTTTACAAATTGTTTCGTTAGCACTTGTGATAGCAGTAACATCAATATAAGTAGCAGTAAAATTGTATGTTGCATGTGTAGTCTACCTAATACAAGGAGCAGCAGCAGATTCTTACGCTAATAACCTCCAAATGACGACTATATTTTTCCTGTGTATTTGGTGAATGTTTGAAGATCAGACCAATCCACTTAAACTTCTCACTGTCACTCATTTGCACAACTTTACACTTTCTACACTGTACACAAAATTTGATTATGTTGCAATACTGTTTCGAATTACGGATGAGCAGATGTAATATCCATAACACTATGTATATATAGACAGACGGCCGCAGCGTACACACACACTGTTCAGGGGTGACTCTTGGTCGATCAGATATTGAAAACACACATGTTCAAACGCGTCTAGCTTACCGGTTGCTTAGCAAACAGGCCGAAAAAAGCGCGGCATCGCTGTGGCTACAGCTGTTACACCGCTCTTTTAGATTAACTGCTGGTCAGCGGATGCGCGCGCAGAATGTCTGCGCGTAAACGAAATACGACAAAGAGGGAGAGAGAAATAATGGTGTAACTGTTTCTTAATAACAACGCATACGCCTAGCGTGAATATGAATTCTTTAGGCCAAAAATTCGTAAAAAGTATGATATAAGTGTTTAAGAATTTTATGGAAATCATCACGAAGTGTCTACAATTCCATTAATTTTTCGGTTTACCAGCAGTAAAAACGGCATTACTCTCAAATACAACAATATCAGAACCCACGGGAGCGGAGCACGGCTCGCCACTCGATTTTTGATCCGCTCCCTTGGGTCTGTAGATATACTCGCAGGTTCCATCTTACGGTTTTCTTTTATATTATATGTATCGTAGTTTTACATTACAGCGCAGTTTGACGTTTCAATGATACGATATATCTGAGTAGTACGATATACGTGTTAAAGAATCTTATGAAAATCATCACGAAGTGTCAATCCATTAATTTTTCGGTTTTATACTCGCAGGTTCCATCTTACGGTTTTCTTTTATATTATATGTATCGTAGTTTTACATTACAGCGCAGTTGACGTTTCAAATGATACGATATATCTGAGTAGTACGATATACGTGTTAAAGAATCTTATGAAAATCATCACGAAGTGTCAATTCCATTAATTTTTCGGTTTACCAAGCAGTAAAAACGGCATTACTCTCAAATACAACAATATCAGAACCCACGGGAGCGGAACACGGCTCGCCACTCGATTTTTGATCCGCTCCCTTGGGTCTGTAGATAGACTCGCAGTTTCCATGTTACGGTTTTCTTTTATATTATATGTATCGTACTTTTACATTACAGCGCAGTTTGACGTTTCAAATGACACGATATATCTGAGTAGTACGATATACGTGTTAAAGAATCTTATGAAAATCATCACGAAGTGTCTACAATTCCATTAATTTTTCGGTTTACCAAGCAGTAAAAACGGCATTACTCAAAAAAACAACAATATCAGAACCCACGGGAGCGGAGCACGGCTCGCCACTCGATTTTTGATCCGCTCCCTTGGGTCTGTAGATATACTCGCAGGTTCCATCTTACGGTTTTCTTTTATATTATATGTATCGTACTTTTACATTACAGCGCAGTTTGACGTTTCAAATGACACGATACATCTGAGTAGTACGATATACGTGTTAAAGAATCTTATGGAAATCATCACGAAGTGTCTACAGTTCCATCAATTCTTCGGTTTACCTAGCAGTAAAAACGGCATTACTCTCAAATACAACAATATCAGAACCCACGGGAGCGGAACACGGCTCGCCACTCGATTTTTGATCCGCTCCCTTGGGTCGAGCGATAGATATGCCGGATTCTTGCAGCAGTACGTTTCCTTTTACATTGAATTTATGATAAATACGTAGTACGGTTCAATTTGCCATGTCGAAAATTCAACTAGTCATAATATGAGTATAAGTATGACACGTATTTAAAAATTTTGTAGGAGTCAAATCAAATTATTTTGCTCGGCTATTTGTCTCGAGTCTGAAACAAATGCGCATGCGTGATGTCGATAATGGCGGCGGCGAAAGCATATTCTTGCTTGCCATGATCCGTGCGTACTGCCATCTAGCGTAAAATATTCTTTTAATAATGATAATAAAACTACTTTTAATTTTATAAAATTATGCAAAACAAACAGTTAGATGCCCTTTATTAAATAATTATTTACTTCTATACAAAGTTTCAAGTCATTTTATTGATGCGTGTAAGAGAAAACCTTGTACGAAAATTTCATTATGTGGACGCCGCAGATAGGGATTTTCATACAAGGTTTTCTCTTCAATGCCTCAATATAATAAATAGAAACTTTGCACAGTGATACATAACTACAAAAGAAAGGGCACCTATCTTCTAGTTTGTCGAAATTCTGTATATTTATCTAGATTTAAGTATTTTTCAACCATACTATCACTCTATTGGCTCGGTCGGTAAAAATTGAGTATGAGACCCCCTTAAGAGCATCTGGAAATTGCGCCATGAGTACATTAATTGACTCCGTTTTCCACGGCAATTTTTTGTGGGATTTGTAAGACGGATCTGTCAATAAAAAAAACGAAACATATTAATTTACTAAAAATATTATTTTTGAAATAGTCGAAAAATGATTTATTTTTTAGATAATAGACATAAAAATAAAAAAGCATTTAAGGTAGCTCATGTGCAACTCCCTAATCAATGTAGTGTTAATTCGATTTTTCATATTTTTTAATACGCATTTTTAATTAATATAAACTAAAAGATATGAATTTTCAATACATTATCAACAACTAATTATCAATATATTGGAAATAAAATATATATAAAGTTAGTGATATGACTAAGTTTGTCTTTACTTGCTCCACGATTTGGCAACATTGCACTCACCGACATTTTCACCGCTCGCGTGTATATGTGTTTAAGTTGCGTAAAGGGTTTAGGTTATAATTTTGATGTGTTTACATTTTAAATATAAGTGATATAAAGAGACATGACATTAGGAAGATAAGAGGTAAAGAAAAGGACAATTTACTAAAAAAAGATATTGTTGGCTAGGGAAAATTTATTACATGCTGTAGATCTAGCAAGAAAAAAAATCGGACACTGTAAGTATACAGATGTTTCATATAAAGATTTGGTAACATATACAATTATAATCCAAGCAAAATTCTATAGAATAGTACATTTAAACGTTTCGCGGGTTAAGATTGCATTGCAACGTTGCCAAGTGTGAAAACGGTTTCTTTAACCTCCTCTCTTACTGTCATTTTACAAGTTCAATATAAAATATTTATTCGGAATGACCGGCATGCTATGATTATTAAAATATATTTTAAAAGCTTAGATTTTCAACATTTTGTAACTAGTTTTTGATCCATTCATCCAGTGTTTGTCAAAAGAAAATAGCGTACTTCCTGTGGAAAATCACGAAACTGCCATAAGAGTAATGCTAAAAACTGAAACTTTGAACAAGCTTTATTTATTATTTTTATCGGCAAGTACCCTCAAATTTCGCGACAGTATTTGTCATGATATTATTAATAATGTGTCAAAGTTTCATTTCAATCTGCAGTGTGTGGATTCGCGCTTGAGCTACCTTAATGTGTGAATGTATAATTCATAATGTGATGATTCGATTTAATGTTATTCTAATGAGTATCCAACAATAATTTACATCATATTCACTGCGAATTCATTGACCACAAAGATTAATGCAATTTAAAATATCGGCATTTAATTAATATAACCTAGCTATGAACGCTTGCTTTGCTCACAATTCACATGAATTGGTTGTATAATGTAATATTTTTTTATGATTAAAAAATAATGATATATTTAAATTATACATTGATTTAGAAAGTAAAAAAATAAAGATAGTTATCATAAATTGTAAAATCATTATGAGTTTAATTTATTTGAATAAAATTATTTGTTTCCTTATATACTTATAGGTATTTAGTTTTCTACGTTAATAAATTTTTATTTTTATATAGTATGTTTTGCAACTGTATAAAAAATTTTAATTTTAATTTCTACAGTTGAAGTTTAAGAAATATTATTTAATATACATTATAACGAAATTACATACATAATAATAATTAAAATCATTTGAGATATATATCAAAAAGTAAAAATTTTTTTATAAATTTTATATATAGTATATATGTATAGTATAGAATATAATATGGAATAAGTTGTATAGTATGGGAAAATATTGGTAAATTGTACTAATTTTTAATTAATTGCATGTGTACATACATTAAATTATTTATGTTAGATATATATGGGCTATTTCACGTCAAGTGGTACGATGAAAATTTTAAATCGCTCCAAAATTTGAAAATAGGCTGGAAATATCTTCCAGAAAATAGGAAAAAAATTTTAGGTGTTAAAAATAATTTGCCTGAGAGTTATTCCACCATAAAAAATGGAAATTTTTCAATTTTTTAGGAAAATTTCTATTTTCAAAGTCATTTATCTCAAAATCTATTGATTTTTTTGAAAAAACAATACAAAGAACTTTTGTTTAAAATAATCTTTAATACTTATCTACCTGGGTTACAATTCTTAATTTTAAATTCTCGAAGAGATAGAACGCCCGAAAATATTGAATATCAAAAAAAGGCGACCACGCCAAAATCGATATTGATCTAACACCGCTCAAAAGATCACATTTTTTGAGAGCTTTCGAATGGCGGTGGTTAGATTATTGGCCAAGACCGCTGGTGTAAGTTACGCCCTAAAATACATGAAAATTAGTGATTTTATGAGGTTTATGAGGCATAACTTACACCAGCGATCTTGGCCAATAATCTAACCACCGCCAGTCAAAAGCTCTCGAAAAATGTGATCTTTTGAGCGGTGTTAGATCAAAATCGATTGTGGCGTGGTCCCTTTTTTTTTGATATTCAATATTTTCGGGCGTTCTATCTCTTCGAGAATTTAAAATTAAGAATTGTAACCCAGGTAGATAAGTTCTAAAGATTATTTTGAACAAAAGTTGTTTGTAATGTTTTTTCAAAAAAATTAATAGATTTTGAGATAAATGCCTTTGAAAATAGAAATTTTCCTAAAAAATTGAAAAATTTCCATTTTTTATGGTGGAATAACTCTCAGGCAAATTATTTTTAACACCTAAAATTTTTTTCCTATTTTCTGGAAGATATTTCCAGCCTATTTTCAAATTTTGGAGCGATTTAAAATTTTCATCGTACCACTTGACGTGAAATAGCCCATATATATCTAACATAAATAATTTAATGTATGTACACATGCAATTAATTAAAAATTAGTACAATTTACCAATATTTTCCCATACTATACAACTTATTCCATATTATATTCTATACTATACATATATACTATATATAAAATTTATAAAAAAATTTTTACTTTTTGTAATATATCTCAAATGATCTTAATGAAGTTATACAAGCATATGAAAATTTTAAGAGTGAAAATTTCATTCAAGTATATTGATGAGATGAAAAAAAATCTACTACTGATCCTCCAAAAAGGCACCGAATCCATAGTAAAAAGGAAAAAAAACAAATAAAACTTAAAAAATTGATTAAAAATCTACAACTCAAAAGAGCATATTTTTATCTACCCAAAAAGTTAGCTTTATGTATATAAAAAAAACATACTAAATTTCAATTATATTGTTTAATTTATTTAATTAATTGCTTAAGGGGTCAAGCCTGGATTAAGTGCTCAAAAAATCGATTTTTTTATTAACTTTTTTTTAAAATATATCTAAAAATTTTTTAAAAATTTTCGTAAGTTATAATTGAATAAAGTAAGCATTAATGGACATTTTTTCTCTAAAATGATTTTTGTAAAAAAAACATTTATTTTAATTTAACTAAAATAATAATTACGAGGTTTTCGACGTTTACATACAAGTATATCGACGGTTGAGAGGAACAACAGTCTATTTCGGTGGCCGCTTGGAAAAGAGGCTATCTCGGCGATCGCTTGGAAAAGACGCTATCTCGGCGACCGCTTGAAAAAGAGGCTATCTCGGCGGCCGTTTGGAAATGAGACTATCTCGGCGGCCGCTTGGAAAAGAGGCTATCTCGGCGATCGCTTGGAAAACACGCTATCTCGGCGGCCACTTGAAAAACGACCTATCTCAAACTACATTTTTTGTTTTCTAAATTTGTAGTGGCAGCCCTGCCTTGGATTTGAGTACGACATTTAAATAAAGTATTAAATAATATTAATATAATAAACATAGTAATATAATTAAAAAATGTTTTAAATAATATGCAGTAATGTAAGGTGTTCACAATGTTTCGGAAGCCGAATTGTTCGACATTATTTCAAGAGATTTTCTTATTATGTCAAACAAATGTTTAATGATATTGGATGTGCCGGCGTCTACTAGGACAAAAACCCTTAAATTAGTTTGTCCGGTAAATTTTTTTAATCTATTTTGTGTAATCACCATTTAACTTGCATTAATTCCTAATTTATCATATACCTTATATATATGGAGTATTCCACGGAAGTGATTCAGTCAAAAAATAAAAATTTATTTTTTCTGGTGGAATCTGTCAGAAATGGGTTAAAATAGATGCAGCTAAATTTTTAGAGCGCTATTTTAATTACGTTTAATGCTGCTAGCAATCAAAAAATTGAAATTTTCTTAATTTTTTTATTTTTTTACCATATTTATCGCTTTATAACTCAAATCCTATTGATTTTTTGTTATACATGTTAAATACAAAAAAGTTTGGAAATTTTCTGTAGAATCTGTTAAAAAACTTTAATTGCCTGAATTATATATAAAGTATAAGGAATATCCTTTGGTGAGATTGCACGTTAAAAAAATTGATCTAGACAATGAAAAAAAAAAGATTTGCAGCACATGTGCTCAAAAGGAATAATTCCTTCTGACTATCATGAGTTTTATAAATCATTAACTGAATAAGTATAGTTTATAATTATTTCTTAATTATTTACTTAGTAATACATTGCATTTTTAATAATATAAAATATGCTTTAATAAAAATGTATATATTTTTTTTACTGAAGATGACATACACAATTTATTATTTGATCTCTCTGGCGTTATCCTTGTTTATTATTTGCCCATGAGGTTATGCATGTCATTACATACTTACCTTTGCAAACTAGTAGACGCCGGCACATCCAATATCATTGAACATTTGTTTGACATAATAAGAAAATCTCTTGAAATAATGTCGAACAATTCGGCTTCCGAAACATTGTGAACACCTTACATTACACGGAGAGAAATGGCGCTGTAAATATTACAAACCAGCTACGAAAAATTACCATACTGTCGAGTAATATGATCACAGACCGAAAAAACCCCGCAAAATTACCATAGCAATTTACGTACTAAATTTTACAAATAAGCATGTAATTTTTTTTAACTCGCATTTTTTCCTATATTGTTATAGGAAATTATATTGAAAAATGTATATTGGAGTCACGTCTTTGTTTGTTTACTACAAAAGGACATTACGGTGAACCAAACGCAAGCGACGCCGTAGCGCAATGGTAAGGACTTCGACTCTTAACCCAAACTTCGCAGGTTCGATCCCGATGACATCAAAAATTTTTTTCACAAATAACATTTAATTAAAATATTTAAAATTTCATATCTCTTAAATAATATACCTAAACTCTAAAATAAATAATATACGGAAGAAATAAAAATTTTTTCAATATTTAAAAAAAAATTAAAATTAAAATCCAGTATAGTAAAAATTACAAGCTTCGCAGTCTGTGAACACATTACTAGAAAATTCAAGAATTTTTACCATACTAGTTTGTAATATTTACCACAACATTTCTCTCCGTGTATGTTTATTATATTAATATTATTTAATACTTTATTTAAATGTCGTACTCAAATCCAAGGCAGGGCTGCCACTACAAATTTAGAAAACAAAAAATGTAGTTTGAGATAGGACGTTTTTCAAGTGGCCGCCGAGATAGCGTGTTTTCCAAGCGATCGCCGAGATAGCCTCTTTTCCAAGCGGCTGCCGAGATAGTCTCTTTTCCAAACGGCCGCCGAGATAGCCTCTTTTTCAAGCGGTCGCCGAGATAGCGTCTTTTCCAAGCGGTCGCCGAGATAGCCTCTTTTCCAAGTGGCTACCGAAATAGACTGTTGTTCCTTTTAACCGTCGATATTAAACGAAGCAACTATCAAACGTAGAGTATGGTAAAGCAGAAATCTACTTTACCATACGATTCAAATTTAACAGTTAATAAATAAATGATTCCTTTTACTTTAATACACTGCACAAATACGTACAGTTCTATTTGAAGTAAATATTTTCTGCATTGATATAATATATATAAGTATTTACATTATTTTAGCAAATACTCAGTGGATTTTAAATTAAAAGTATATTTTTGACATTAAATTTTTTAGTTTTAAGAAATTAATTATATATTTATACAAAAAGAGAGCAGTAAAAAAATGCCAGACTCAAGGAATAGAATACCTGGTACATCTGCTCATAAAAAAAGAAGATTTGGAAAAAGAAAGAAAAGAGACATATGCCGTAAAAGAAAACTTCTAACACCAGTTGCTCAATCGAACTCTCATTTTCAAGCAAAGTCTAATGCTTTACCAGAAAATGAACAATTAGCAACATCAGTAAGAACCAACTGCGATGCACTTCCATGAACATCGATGGAATTCACAACACCAAAGCTACAATCCAGATCAAGTAAAAAGTTAAAAACTGATACCATTGAAGAAAGTAGTACACAAAATATAATTATTGATATATCACTACTTTTCCCAACATTAGAAAAATTTTTAGTTTGTCAGAATTGTCATGGTACAGTTAAATTTTCTGAAGTTGATGTGAGAGGTTTGAGAAGTAAAATAACAATAACATGTACAAACTGTTATAAGGTATCTGTTTTTGATTCGAGCAGAAAAAATGGAAAAAAAGTAATACTTATGAAATAAATAGACGTATAGTGTACACAATGAGAACTCTTGGTCATGGGCATGCTGGTTTAGTTACTTTTTGTGGAAATATGGATTTGCCGAGGCCAGTTTCTCACAGTAATTATGACATTATTAATAGAAAGATAAAAAATGTTTGTAAAGAAGTTGATAAAGAGTCTATGAAAGCAGCTGTCCAACAATAATATGATTCAACGAGTCAGAATTGCCATATATGTGTATCAGGTGATAGTTCTTGGAGGAAGCGAGGATTCAATTCTCTTCAAGGTGTTGCAAGATGGATACTGCATAAGAATGGAAAGTAATTGATGTTTCTCCAAAGCAATCTTTTTAAAATATAGAGAATGGTACAACGTACATCAAACTAATTGCTCAGCCAACCACACTGGTAGTTCTGGCAAGATGGAAGTAGACGGTATTGTAGAAATGTTTCAAAGATCTGAATCACTTTATGGCATAAAATATACTAATTATATTAGAGATGGAGACTCCAAAGTTTATAGAGCTTTGTGCGATGTCAAACCTTATGTAAAAGATGTTATAATTAAGAAAAAAGCTCATTTCACTTTCCCTCATTCTCTCTCTCTCTCTCTATCACTCATTCTCTCTCTATCTTTCATTCTCTCTCTCTCTCTCTCTCTCTCTTTCTCTCTATATCTCTCTATATATCTCTATCTCTCTCTCTATATATCTCTATCTTTCTCTATATATCTCTATCTCTCATTCTCTCTCTTTCTATATCTCTCTATCACTCATTCTCTCTCTCTTCTCCCTCACGCTCCCTCTTTCTTTCTCACACTCTCCATCACACAGTTCTTCATTCTTACTCACCCTCACTCTCGCACTCCCTCACTCTCCCTCGTTCTTGCTCGCTCTCACTCTCGCACTATATCACACTCTCCCTCGTTCTCTCTCTCTGTCTCTCTGATTCTCTCTCTCTTCTCCCTCACACTGTTTCTCTCTCTATCTCTCATTCTCTCTATCTCTCTCTTTATATCTCTCTCTCTTTCTATATCACTATTTCTCATGCTCTCTCTTTTTCTATATCACTTTATCTCTCATTCACTCTCTCATTCTATCACTCTCTTTCTATCCCTCATTCTGTCTCTCTCTCTTTCATTTTCACTATCTGCCTAACTGCCTCTCTATCTCTCCCTCTTATGTCTCCCTCGGTCTGTCTCATTCTCTCTCACGCCAAGATGATGTTTGTCGGACGGACGGACGGACATTATAATTTATCGTTTTTTTTAATATCACTTAAAAATTATTATAATAATTTTTTGTCAGTAATATGAAGTATTAACTTATGTAACACATATTTATCATAAAATATATATGTTTTAAGTATTTTTCGCAAGAATTGGGAAGTTTTTACAAAATCGTCTAAAAGATAACTTTAATATAATGTAGATATATATTATTAAGATTATATATATATATTGTATGATACCTGAAGAATACGGTATTAGAATTATAAAATAAGTAAAACTTTAAATGCATTTATCTTATTAATGGTTTTATTATCATTTTAGCTTGCTTGCTGCAGGATATTTCAGAACCAGGATGATGAATCAGTTTGAAATTTTGGGAAAAATTTTAAAATATATATTTTCATGGACTTATGTTTTTTCAAAAAGATAAGTTTTAGGTGAATCTTATGTACATATACGTTATTTTTTCTTCTTATTATTGTCAACTTTTATATTTAATACATTGTTATTAATTTTTATTCAGAAAAAGAAAAACATAAGTCTGTAAACATATGTTCCATTAACATTTTAAGACTTATCAGACATTAAAAGATGCATTCAGTGTTTCAATATCCTGCGGCAACTGCTAAAATTGATCAATTTTTTAATATCATTATAAGTTTAATAACCAGGATTAAAAAAACATAATAAACATTTTTTATATTGAAAAATATAAAGTGCAATATATATAATTATACAAAAAACTTTATTCTAATGATAATTGTTTATTTATTTAAAACATTTAACCCAGGCTGGACGCCTTAATGGTCTCTAGCTTAGCTTGATTCCGGGTTAGCTCACGTTTATTTCTTATAAGCCACAGTGCTCAGTTTTGTTACAAAAATGTCAGTGGGTTTCAATCATGAAGTAAAATCAAATGGCAGGAGAGGTTTATAATTATTAAAACTATTATATTTAGCTCGTCATAAGTTATAAATAAATAGAAATTCAGTAAAGAAAATTATAATTCAAAGATTTGAATTAAAATTGTAATTAAAGAATTCAATCACATTTGTCTTTTTTAAATTAAGTGTTAATTGTATTTTAAATATAAAAATGATAATGTCACCTGTTGGGTTTGAATTGAATCTCATAGGTGTATGATAAGTAGAGTCGAGACAGTCAATAAAAATATTTTACAATTTTTCTAATAGTATTATCTTTTTTATATATTGTAACGGTGTGCTTGCCCGGGGAAAACTTACTGAGTCGTTCGTCTTATATACCTTTAGTTCGTGGCGAACGAATTTATCTAGTTTCGCCGACTAGGTATCGCACACTTAATGACTCAAGACAAACTATATGTATATGTAAGTTGTTTACAAAAATCTTCCCGCGCAGCGGCTGCGGTTACCTGTCCGCACACTTGCCGTTAAAGTTGTATGGAAATCGAATTACAATTTCCAACAACAGCAGGTAAAAATGATGGTATTCTTTCCTAAAATGGACCGCGGAAAGAAAATTAAAAGTGAGTCCGCGAGAATTCGTATCTTGCAATACGACTCGAAGGGAAACGGAGGAACGAAAATACAATACGCCGGTTAGAAAAAGAATATAAATCAACACGAGTTGAAATAAATTAACAATAATAGATTTATTTAGTAAAAACAAATGATTGAAAACAATAAGATTTATCAGTATGGTCGAGGTCAAAACGCACGGAGATTGAGTCGAAAACACCGACTCAACGCGAGAGGGGAAAGGGGTACGCGAACTAACTAACTTAATATTATTCGTACGATCGCATTAAATAAAACGGATAATAATTATTCGCGCGGAAGTGGTACCACTTACTTTTATTTATCTTCCTCGGACCTCGAATACCGGAAAAAGAACAACTCCTCTCTCCTGTCGTCTCTTTGCCGTTCAAAAGGAAAAATGTCGGTGGGAGAATACCTCGACCACCGATCACTTTATTTCGTGTGCGTGTATAACACCACTGCACCAGAATACACCGTAAACAAAAGTCACCCACGGTATGACGAACGAGTAGAACAACCGGCAGAACTCCACGGAAAACTTGCGTATCGTAAAAATACAGTTAAACCGGGATGTCTCGTCTCACGTGTCGTCGCGATCTTGTCTCTCTATCGAGTTGTCGTGCGCGCGCGACTCTCCCCCCAATTCCTTCTATCGTTACGCGGGTATCAGCCGTTCGCGCCGTCGGCTATGTCTATATCTATTTATAGCATTCGTCTCTACCTACCTGATTCGTATAATGGTAAGTGAGTACATCACTTACCATTACATCCCCCTGCCAGATTCCGCATACTGGGTATGTGGTATCTGTACCAGAAATACGAATAAAGGATAGGATATAACGACTCGGGTATGACAAAGAATGAACTCACTCAAAGGAACTACATCGGGAGTATAAAAAAAACTATATTTCACTATCTTACATATTTATATATTTACAATGAGGTACCGCTATACATCTACCCCTGTTTTTTATGCTGATTCTTGCGGTACCTCTCCTTCTTCTGACGCCGGATCTCCTTATGCTTCAACTTCCTCGGACAGTTCTCCGGATCGAGGACCCCCCACTCCCTACATATGGAGCATTTCGGCTCAGACCCTCTCTTCGGTCCTGGAGTTCTGCCCTCCAAATTAGCCTGAGCCCGCTCTTCCTCTTCACGAGCTCTGGCTAACCGGCGTTGGGCCTCCTTGACCCTTTCCTCGAGTCTAAGCCGATCCTCGTGGGCCCTCCGAGCGGCTTCTTCGCGCCTCTGCCGTTCCTTGGCACGAGCGGCTTCCGCCTCTCTTTCTCTCCGATCCGCCCTCATGGCCGACACCGCTTGGCGTTCCGCCTTGCGGTGCTCAATCATGGCCTCCCAGGAATCAGTTTTATCGGAGGCTTCGGGGAACTTCGCCTTGAATTCATCAAACAAGGCGAAGGCGTGTTTTTCGGCAATTGACGTGGCCTTAAAGGACTCACGGGCCTTGGTCAACTCCTCCAACACGGTACACCACGCCTCTTCCCCGTTCTCCGATAGATCCTGTGGGGTCGGACCGGATCGAGACGTCGAAGCCTCGCTCGGATCCGGAGTACTCCTTCCCGGACGTCGAAGAGGAGTGTACTCCTCTGAATCTCCCGGGAGTTGGTTGGGGAGCCGGACCTCCGGCTCCCTGGGCTGTTGTTCAGCCCTGACCCTTGGCGGCGGTGGACCTGCGGGGATCGGGCCTGTCGCCTGGGGTAGTTCCGGCTCGACTACCAGGCCGCTGGATGGATGGACGGGTATTCCATCCGGACCATCCTCCACTATCATCACCGCGTCTCGGTCCTCCTGCCTCCGCCGTCGCTCCTCCTCCTCGTCTCTCACGGCCTGGTCCACGGCGGTGGTTATCCCATGGAGGAGCTCCAGCGTCTGTGGCTCGTTTATGCCACTCTGGATGAGGCGGGCCACCAACAGCTCCAGCTGTTCGCTGTCGAACTGGATCAGCATCTAAACAAACAGATACCAATTGTCAGGGTCATTCCAATCTCAGAGTAAATTCCATTAGCCTAACCTAACTAACTAACGCTTTGTCATATCCCGTGGTCGACCTCTACCACGTTTAACTTGTCCACGGTGACTTACATTAGAGACAACATTCGCTCGGTTTCGCGGTATCGCAACGACTCTAGCATGTTTGCGCGGCCTACCTCTACTTCGTTTAATAGGGGACGCGTTCTCGGTCGGATTACCGTCATGCTCCTCGCATGGAACTTCGCTCGCTTGCGTCTTGCCGTTCGAGACGTCTTCGCTCGCAGGAACTGTATTATCAGGTTCCTCCTCCCGCGTAGGTTGACCGATCTCGATGTCGTCTACTTCTCCGTACTCATCCCCGTGATCTTCGGATAAGTACGGTTTGAGATACTGTACGTGACATTTCTCTTCATTACCTCGGGCATCTTGTATCTTGACGGTGTTTGGGCCGTAGCTATAAACTACCAAATATGGGCCAACGTATTTCGGGGATAACTTGGCCGAAATACCTTGAGCACTGGATGAAAGGACTCGATTCTTCTTCCACACTAGGTTTCCAACTTCAAAAGATGCAGCCCTTCGCCCGGCATTGTAGTAACCGGCTTGCCTTTCATGAGCTTTACCCGTATTGGCCGATGCTTTCTTGTAAAGCTCAGGTAATCTTGACAGCCGATCACTCCACTCAAGCAAACGTTGGTATTCCACACGTTGCTGAACCAGCTCGTCTTGCGCTCTACGAGCTGTACCGGGTGGCTCGGGTTGCCGGCCATAGTTTAACATGGCCAGGCTCCATCCTGTCGAGCTTTGTATCGCTGTATTTAGAGCGAATACTAAGTCGGGGAGTTTCTCATCCCATGTGTTGTGCTTTTCTGTGATATAGGACGCGATCATTGTCTTCAACGTCCTATTAGCACGTTCAACAGGATTAGCCTGGGCATGGTAAGGAGGAATCGTCGTATGGAAAATCCCTCGTTCCACTAGGTAGTCATCCACGAGTTTATTCTTAAACTCAGTTCCGTTGTCGGACAGAAACACCTCTGGGGTACCATAACGTGTGATGACTCGCTCATGCAACTCTTTTACGATGGTCCTAGCATTAGCTTTCCGAATCGGGACCTGCCTCGATCCAGCGCGTAAACAAATCCTGAAAGACCAAGATGTATTCGTAACCATGTGTCGACCGCGGAAGTGGGCCAGTGACGTCACCTGCTACAACTTGCCATGGTTTCTCTATCACGCGTCTACCCATCAAACCCATGGGTGGACGTTGCTCCACTTTACACTGTTGGCAGACCTGACATTTGCGTACATATTCTCCGACTTCGGCGTAGTACCGTGGCCAATAATACATTTTAGCCACTCTAGCAAATGTCTTCTCCCTACCTAAGTGTCCAGCAGTCGGATCATCATGACACTCACGGAGTATGGCTTGCCTATGCTCCTCTGGTACAACCAGTTTCCAAGCGTCATGGTCCTCCATCACGTCGTCTAACTCGTTATCGACGCGATACGAATACAAATTGCTACCTGTTATCTTCCATTCCGGAAAATCTCTAGGTCGCTCTGATACGTCTTTCAGCCATGAGAGGTACCAAGGATCTTTTGTAGTCTGGCTCCAAGAAACTGAAGCGGATGGCCGGCTCGTCTTCCTCGTACATGCGAGAAAGTGCATCAGGAACATAATTTAGAGCTCCCTTCCTATACTCAATTGTAAAATTATGAGATTGGAGTTCCAATGCCCATCTTGCGAGCCGACTCGTTGGATTGTGTATATTGCACAGCCAACGGAGACTACTATGATCAGTTATAACTTTAAACTGGTAACCCTCAATATACTGTCGAAATTTTCTAATTGCCCATACTACGGCCAAACATTCCCGTTCTGAGACGCTATAGTTACGTTCTGCTGGTGAGAGTACTCTACTGGCAAACTCCAGGACTCTCTCTACTCCGTCAACGACCTGTGTTAATACTGCACCGATACCGGTGTCACTGGCGTCTGTTTGAATGGTATACTCGCCATTCTCATCAGGAGTCTGTAGAACGGGTGCAGTCATCAGCAGTGCTTTGAAGTCGCTGAAATGCACCTTCTTGTTCTTGGAGCCATTCATACTTTTGGTCTTTCTTCGTATGACGCGTTAAAGGCTCCGCGATCGTAGCGTAGTCGGGTATAAACCGTCGGTACCAAGATGCCATCCCGAGGAATCGTCTCAGCTGCTTGAGATTTCGGGGAGCCGGATATTTTTGAATCGGCTCCGTCTTAGCTGGATCAGGTCTTATCCCATCACGATTGACTCGTACACCCAAATATCTTACTTCGGGTTGACAGAAAACACATTTCTCTCGGTTTACCGATAAACCGGCTTCAGTTAAACGAGTCAACACCTCCTTTAGCAACAGTTTGTGCTCTTCGAAGGTTTCCGTCACGACAATGATATCGTCGAGATAAGAGTAAGCATTCGGTTCGAGAGCAGGTCCAATCACCTGGTCTATCATACGTTGGAACGTCGCGCCAGCATTTGCCAACCCAAAGGGCATACGAGTAAACTGGAACAAACCCATTCCAGGTACCGTAAATGCTGTAATTGGGCGCGATTCCATTTGTAGAGGATATTTGGTGATAGGCGCAGTTCATATCTATCGTAGATATATATCGGGCTCTTTTGAGTTTGCGTAAAATATCCTGCATAAACGGCAACGGATACGCATCAGGTTTGGTCAAAGCGTTGACCTTCCTGAAATCAATGCAAAAACGCCTTGCATTTTCGCCCTTCTTAGCCATCACCACTGGACTGGACCAACCACTACTAGACGGTTCTATAACGCCTGTCTCAAGCATCTCTCGAACTTGTCGATGCATCTCCTCTCGAATCTTGTCGGAGACGGGATAATACCTTTGTTTGATCGGCCGCGCCGAACCGACGTCGATAACATGTTCAACATCGTATGATCGGCCGATCTTTGGCAAAGTACTGGACAGCACTTGATCCAGAAGTTCACGCAGTTGTCGGCGCTCATCTTCTGTCGCGTCGGCCACACCCGCTGACGACTAGCGAAGCGTGTCCACTTTCAATACTCGCCACTTCCAGCTGTAATAACTGAGATGACCCTTTGAAGTATAAACAGTCGGAGTCTGGGTCTAGAACTGCTCGGAATGCTCGAATAAAATTCATTCCTAAATAGCATTCCGCATCTAAATTTGGCATAATTGCGACCCGTATATCTCGCGTGTCTTTACCGATGGTAAAAGGTAGCATAACATGTCCACACAACTGGTGTGTGCTATCATCCGCAAGCTTAGCACTACCTGCTTGCTTATCGAGAATGGATCTGCCAAGAGCGGTTGCCAACTGCAAACCGTTCAAACCCATGACCGTTGTTGATGCACCTGGATCAAACAACGCTCGGATCCGGTATCCACCGATATCGATTTGACACCACCAGCGCGTCTCATCTTCTGGACTATAAACTCGCTGGTTTGGTTTTGGAGTAATTTTTAAAATTTTACTCGTGACCGGATCCGTCCTAACTTCTCTGGGATCACTTATCGTCAGATCATCTTGACGCATCTCTGCAGCTTGACTGCCTCGAGATTCGAGGATTACGACCGCTTCTCCGGGGACTCCCTCAACCTCGGGATCAGCGGCTGTCCCCTCTAGCCGCTTCCCCGCGCGTTTTTTGCACAATCAGGACACGTCCTAATTGTATAGCCCAGTTTGCCACATATATTGCAAGCTACAGGCTTGGGGACAACCTCCTTCCGCTTTTCCTTATCACCGGCATTCGACTTCTCGTCGTTTCTTGACGTATGGCCACTCGATGACTGTCGGTCAGGACTCTTGCGATTACCCTTCCTCTGTCCCCATTTGAACCGAGGAGGTGATCTGTGGGTCTTCTTGCTTTGAGAGACATCCACCTTGCCTCTCACCCCAGCTGTATGGCAACTCGTCTTAACGGAGACTAGCGTCTCCTCGAGAATTTTCGTGAACCGTTCCAAAAGATCTGTTTGAGCCGGTTCACTCGTTTCCTTGGCTACGCTTGCTACCTTTGGCTTAGCGTTCGGCCGCTTCTTATTCCGCGACTTATATGCTAACTCAGGTAGCATCAAGTCTTCTTCTGCGGGAGGCGGCCGATATAACTTTTCTCGTTCGAGTGTTTGCTCAGCGTCCAACGCCAATTGCAAAAAACTCTCGATCGACCGAGCTTCAACTCTCTTAAATAAACGTTGGAGTTGAGGTAGCATATTGCGGTATAGGTGATCTAACTGGCTCCGCTCATCCGGAATCGGCTTGAGCTTACGCATAATCGCAATCGAGCAGGTGATATAATCCCTTACCGGCTCATCTTCGCCTTGCGTGCGCGCGTTAGACTCCTCGATGAGTCGTTGTTGATAACTCTGGCCCATTCCGTACCACATCTTGGCGTATCTCACAAAATCTTGCCAGGAGTGCCATCTATCCTTCACATTCCGATACCACGTAGCTGCGTTATCGGTGAGAAGTTCCGACAAGGACGGTAACACCTCGTCCTCGCTGAGGTTGGCGAGTATCCTACAATCTTCTACTCGCGCAAGAAATGCTTCAATACTCTGGCTTTTGTCTCCAGAGAATCGAACTCCCCACTTACGAACAATTGCGCCGACATCGCGCACTGTCCCGGCCGATCTAGTTGTAGACTGGCCGGTTACGTTCGAGTCCATCCGACTAGGGTAGGGAGAGCTAGAATATGGAGGTTGACCTTGTCTCCATATCTCGCCCCTCTCCAAAGCTCCTCTAGCAGATGCTTGAGGTGCTTGATAACCCTCGCACTCTGCTTGCACTAGTCGTGGTCTTTCGTCCGTATCGTCCAGTGTGTGACACGTATACGTGTCCTGGAATCGGACATGTTGGTTCGGCTCTCTATTTCTGTTGGTACTCGTTCTCTGCGTACTATCGCGGGCGTAGAAGTCCAATCTCAGAGCACTCACTTGATCCTCCAAATCTTTTATCCGTGCTGTCATGACGGCCTGTTGTTTCAACTGCAACGTCAACATCGCAGCGAATGTCTCCGGTATTTCAAACTGTGCTCCGCCTGTAGACACTAACGTGATCCATTCCTCTTTGTTAGCTTCTTGGCTGGAGACCTCGGATTGCTGATCCTCCGTATGCTGATCTACCTCAGCATCTACGTCTGTCTCTTGCCTTTCTATGTCTGGAACGTCCAGCGCAAGAGTCTGTTGTAAAACTTCTACAACATTTGGATCAGAATCCGGATCAGGTAGTGCCGGATTCTGGGCGAACATAGCCTCAAACCAATCCGACCTCCGCCTATTTCGCCTTTCGCGATCTGCCAACAGATTTGTTTCTTCAGCGAAATCCTGAGCCGTATAGTTACCCATTAACCACCGTTGGAGACGCTCGGCTCTTTTATAATTTGGGCCGTCAACCCGCATCTCCAACGATTCGAGGTGAGCCTTGATCTGTTCACCGGATTGAGTATCAATCCAGTTGTCAATCTGGTTAGTCATCGATTCTGCCATACTAACTTAAAATTACCGCCGATTTCTTAACAAAAAAAATAAAGAAAAATCGCTTCCGCAGGTACTTGTGCAAGGTCCGGATATTCAACACTAGGTGGCGTTAAACTACTAAATTATTGGGCCACTGTGTTGAAGATTGTGATCTTTTCCCTTTTAAATAAACACCTTACGCTCACCAATTTGAAACTTGCTTGTAATAAAAAATTTTATAATTTTGACAACTATTTCACAAAATAAATTAAATTTCACCTTCGATTTAAATTTGTTATACGCGTTTCAGTTTAATTTATTTTAAAATACTGTACCCGATCTACAACAAAACCAAAAAAAACTTTTGTACAATAACTAAATCAAACGAAGTAATAAACAAAAATAAAAAAAAATTTTAATCCGATAAAATGAGGAAGAAAACGGATTATCCTCGGCTCTCGGTCACCAGCGCACGCAAATATACTTAAAATTAAATAAATTCGTCAACGAATTAACAAATAAATTAATAAATTATCAACAAATAAATTAACAAATAAATATATTCCTACCTAACTATATAGAATATCTGACGCAGTGACCTCTTACAATCGCGTATTACATAAAAAAAATAAATACAATTTTTATTATGACGCGAGAGCCGATACGCGTAGTCAAAATTATAACAAAAGCAAATTCCAAAAATCACACCCTTGCACAGGTATTAACAATTTTTATTAAGTCGCAAAAATTATTTTCGCTAATTTTCCGACTAACCTATACGGAATCAGGGACACGTGTTATTAAATCGCGGACCTCAAACCATTCTATCTCATATAAATAAATAAATCTGAAATTATTATAATTTACGTGTGTCAATAATTATCTAAAAAAAATTTTATTACTGTCGACTTCGGATTTCTTCCTGATAAAAAACAAAAAAAAACGAAGAAAATCCGATAAAGTTATCTAAATTATTGTCAAACACAATAATTTATTAATTGAAATTAATTGCAATTCAATTAATTCAATTGTCGACAATAATTAATACATTAATCCACGTAACTAACGTATTAATCCTTAAACACACGTAAATCAACCGAGCATATGTTCAAACAATTCAATTCCGGTCCGTTCCTATTCCCTTGTCGCGCGCCGTGTACGCGCAATCAGCTATCCTAACGTCTAGGGACTTTTTCCTTCACTTAGTTGGGCGCCATGTAACGGTGTGCTTGCCCGGGGAAAACTTACTGAGTCGTTCGTCTTATATACCTTTAGTTCGTGGCGAACGAATTTATCTAGTTTCGCCGACTAGGTATCGCACACTTAATGACTCAAGACAAACTATATGTATATGTAAGTTGTTTACAAAAATCTTCCCGCGCAGCGGCTGCGGTTACCTGTCCGCACACTTGCCGTTAAAGTTGTATGGAAATCGAATTACAATTTCCAACAACAGCAGGTAAAAATGATGGTATTCTTTCCTAAAATGGACCGCGGAAAGAAAATTAAAAGTGAGTCCGCGAGAATTCGTATCTTGCAATACGACTCGAAGGGAAACGGAGGAACGAAAATACAATACGCCGGTTAGAAAAAGAATATAAATCAACACGAGTTGAAATAAATTAACAAATAATAGATTTATTTAGTAAAAACAAATGATTGAAAACAATAAGATTTATCAGTATGGTCGAGGTCAAAACGCACGGAGATTGAGTCGAAAACACCGACTCAACGCGAGAGGGGAAAGGGGTACGCGAACTAACTAACTTAATATTATTCGTACGATCGCATTAAATAAAACGGATAATAATTATTCGCGCGGAAGTGGTACCACTTACTTTTATTTATCTTCCTCGGACCTCGAATACCGGAAAAAGAACAACTCCTCTCTCCTGTCGTCTCTTTGCCGTTCAAAAGGAAAAATGTCGGTGGGAGAATACCTCGACCACCGATCACTTTATTTCGTGTGCGTGTATAACACCACTGCACCAGAATACACCGTAAACAAAAGTCACCCACGGTATGACGAACGAGTAGAACAACCGGCAGAACTCCACGGAAAACTTGCGTATCGTAAAAATACAGTTAAACCGGGATGTCTCGTCTCACGTGTCGTCGCGATCTTGTCTCTCTATCGAGTTGTCGTGCGCGCGCGACTCTCCCCCCAATTCCTTCTATCGTTACGCGGGTATCAGCCGTTCGCGCCGTCGGCTATGTCTATATCTATTTATAGCATTCGTCTCTACCTACCTGATTCGTATAATGGTAAGTGAGTACATCACTTACCATTACAATATTAGCTATTTTTATAAAAATTAAATGTATATGTATTTGTATATATTAATTGAAATGCGTTTCTCTTTGAAATAAATAAATTGCATGAGAAAGTGTTTATGATGTTTCAAATATTTGTGGATACTACTTACGTGTGGGAAAGTTAAGGTGGTAAGTAAAAAATTTGTTACATAATAGAAAAGGTAAAAGAACAATACAAACCATACTATTTTAATAATCATACCTAAAAATAAAGTTTCATCTATCCAATTGATACTATTTTCAAGTTCTTCCGCTGAATCTGATTCCATTTTTTCTTGATCATGCATTTCATTCTCATCATACTCGATTACTTTGTTTCCATCATACTCCATTATTTTATTTTTATTGTTAGAAGTTGGTCCCATTAACTTGTCTTCCTCTTCAGTACATGTTTTTGTTTCAATATTTTTATTTGTTTTTAAGTGTGTTTGAGCCTCTTTTAGTAATTTAGATACCCCAACATCTCTATCGAACAGTGACAATCTATAGCTACCTTCGTGTACTCCAGGAGTATGTACCATGTATGCACATAATTTGTTAACTTCATGGTTGTCTAAACCTTTCTCCATTCCTGCAGTTGCCAATTGTTTTCGAAACATTGTTCCTCTTAATGTTTCTGGTTTCTTGGCACCACACAAATCTGCAAACCGAGTCATTAATACGCATGCTTTAACAAATGTAAACTCATTGGAAATGTTGCGCATCCCAGCAAACACAAAAGGATTTCTGGTAAATATCTTCGCTTTCATCCTCTTTTTAAAGAGCAGCTGTAAATACTTGTACACATTGATTTCGAAAATTATTGGCACAGGCTTTGTGCGTTTACCTCGCACTTCAATTCTGCAATGTTTATCGACAATTTGTATATTACTTACATCATCCACCGTTAACTTTTCAATTTCGCCAGCACGTCTGCAGTTAGTAACATGCAGGTAAGAAACTAAGGCATCTCTGAGTTCAATATAATTTTCATCCGAATATGTAGATTTTAAAGATTTGAATGCAGAGAACATTTTATTCTCTAAATACTTTCGCAGTCGTGTCATGTCATCTTGTGTCGGTAATGTAACGATTTTATTTCTTTTGTTTTTTGCGATGGTTTCTGCAATCGTGTTTCCAATACTTGAATGCCACAGGGTTTCTACTTTTTTTAAAAAAGCGTTTATTTCATCCCTTTTTTTCTTTTCACCAGAACCCAACATGACATGATAAATATTCGCTACACTTTTGATTAGAAAGCTCATGTCATTCGCTGTCGATGGAGCCCTCATAAGTTTAGAATCAGGATCTGGGTTGCCCATTATTTTGATAGCCGCTATAAAATCATTATAATTGTCTTCGTGGAAGATGTCACTTAATTCCACAACGCTATCATTTAAATGTTTCATTTCATATTTTAATCGGCCTAGCCTCCTCAAATTAGCACGAACTTTATTATGATTGTGTTTAGCCGTTTCAAATTTCGAAGCCTCGGCATTTAGCCATAAAAATACAGCAGGATCATACCTTATTTCCTCTAAAATGTCATCTTCGCGCATAACTGAAATGATTTTTATGGCCTCTTCAGATGCTATTTCGTGGTAAGCTCCAGTAGTTGCTCTAGAATGGGAACAAACTACGCGTTTATCTTTAAATGATAAACCTGTACATTTTCGAATATGTTTATGGATTGAAGTCAACGATAACTGCTTGTGGCATTTGTAACATTCTACATAATGTGCCACAGTATTTCCTGTGTTTACTTGTGGTCTTCGTGCTACTATAAAATTCGAAACGTCGTCACATTTTAAATTATTTAATTTATTAGCCTCGTTTTGAAGGTATGATAATATATCCTGTCGTTTTTTTCTTAGGGCATATGACTTTTTATCATTTTTTTTTAACTCAACTTTAGGTATTTTATTCAATTGAATGATCAAATCTTCATTAGCGTGTGCAGATTCATAATGCTCAACTAATTTCACAAAATGTATTTTCATATTTACATTGCTGGTTGTGACGTAGCGTTTCCTTCAAATATGAATAAGATAGGAATCCCGTACACTACGTACAACAATTAATAATAATAATAATAATAATCTGGATAAATATGCGTATGTCTATTTAAACAATTAGGGGGAATTAACTTTCGTCCTTCGTCTTATCAAGATGGCTGGCTCAGCACGTGCACGTATTTCTTACCTGTGCCGTGGATCCTTGTCTCGCCGACGGGAAAATGGCGGGACTAAATGAATTCTTTCTAATATATATACATTTAATTACAGTCACAAAAGGGAGGTAATTAAAATCACACAAAAAGGAGAATGAATTTAATTATCCACATAAAGGAGTAATCAATTATTTATTCACTTCACTTATAATATTTTTCTACAAATTTACTTTTTACAGACGAAGTCGCGAACTATTCATTAACATAGGAAAAACTATTATAGTGCGATTTTTATTATAATCTATAATAATTATTCATTAAAAATCCCGAATTTATAACATAAACGCGATACCGCAAATAATCCAACAAAAAATAATAATATATTCACACACGAAATAACGTGGCCGGCGGGCAGTCCACTTACCGCACGCGAGTCGATATTTCCAAATCCTCCGATAATAAATATCTCCTGAACTCCTCTCAACTAGATTTTTTCTCAAAACAATACTCTCAATCAAAATGATCTCCTTCTTCTCTCAACGATAATTCTCCTCAATCTCAATAAGTCCACAATAATCCACAATACTTCCGAAAACTCTGATAATTTAGAAAAATACACTTGCGTCTCTTTTAACGGATCAGCTAGTAATGATCTCCTCTCCTCCTTTTTCCGCTTTCTTCTTCCTTTTCCTCTATTTCCTTCAAAGCCGACCCGCGGCGCTGTCAACTTCCTTCATTTTGAATATGGCACCCGTTTTCCATCATTGGCAGGTCAACAGGTGCTATCGATACTACTGCCCCCTTCATTCCTCCAGTATTATTCCTTCAAACATGTCGGTGCGAATATTATTTCCAGTCCCAAGTGTTAGCTGGACTAGCGCCTCCACTCGTGCAATTCGCACTCTTCTTTTCTCTCTCTTACACACTGGAGTCGAGTACGAGAGAGTCCCGCGCTTCGTTGCGCCTGCGCGCTCTCTCGGTAGTCCTCGTGGTGCAAGCGAGTGAGCTCCCCCCTCTCCGCCGCCGCCTATGTACACGCATGCGGCAGTATTGCTTCGCGCGCGAGTCCGTTCTCTCTCTCCGTCTCTCTCACTTTCGTGTGTACGGATACTCGGCGGTTGTGCAGTGGTTCGAACCTGGTGCGGCTTCACGGCGACGACGTCTACGAGGAAAGGAGTTCTCATCATCCTGAGGTGTTGTCTGCGCGGGTCGGCGTTTCCATCACTTCTCCTTCACCAGCAGCGAGTAACCTCTCTCTCTCTTCTCTTCAACTGGCTCGACGTTATGGTAAGTATTATTTGTTTATTCATCTCTCCTTATCTCCGACACATAAAACAAACCAATTCAATTCCATTATTTCCCATCCTTTCCTTTTATTTATTCATACGACTCGGTGATGACAATGGCTGAGGCTTTGTTATACATTGTTTACCTTTTCCCTAACCTCTCTAGTATCACATGTCAACCTTACCTCTAACCTATCCCATACACTACAATTATTATTTACAAACTCTACTTATTTAATTTAAACAATCATGTAATTCGTTATTACTCTAATTTAATATCTTTCCCTACAGGTAACGATGCTCAGGACCAGCAGGAGCCAGTGCCAAGGAGTCGCCAAACCACCAACGTAGGAGTTTTCCTGACCCAGGAGGAGGTGTCCACGACATTTACACACAGGTAATGCATAGGCATTACCTGTGTTAGGTAAGATGTTCCTATTTTAGTATCTTTGGTTTATTACTTATATACTAATATCATATATTTGTTTTTCAGGTCTAGACGACAACAAAGTTTGATATTTTATTTATTCATGTGAGGTATTTACTACCTCACAATACCCCCCTCCTAAGTCAGGACACGCTCCTACAAGGAAAGTGGACTGCACTTACAGAATAATTGGCCAAAGCGATAATCATCACCGATCACACATAACCCATTAATTCTCATTCATTCCAACATCTGTCCTCATACTTCTGCCCAAAAATTTTTAGCTTAAGATCATAAAAGAATTACCTACTAATAATAATATATGTATCAACAACAAAAAAAATAATAATATTAATAATTAATTAATAAAATAAAATAAAAAAATCGTTCGTTACCATCCAATACTTACTATCATTCCTAAATTTCCTTATCCTAATATCTCCTTCCATCTATTCCATCGTTCTATCTGTTCCATCATCATCTTCCTGAAAATTAAGGTTTTCCTTCATTTCACGTCCTTCCATCTATTCCATCATCTCTACCATCATCATCTTCCTGAAAATTAAGGTTTTCCTTCATTTCTTATTTTTCCTTCATTTTATTATCCCTTCCTTTCCTAGATCTTATTTGGAACGTCCCCGTATGAGGGAAGCAATTATCTGTAATTGCTCCTCCTGGGACAGTTCCATCAGGGCTTCTACCAGTCCAGCCCTCGAGGATACCGCGGTGGAAGGGCCTGGTTGTTCCTGAGAGCTGGGTGGTTCGGTTGCCCCGGTCCTCGGGCGTCGGAGGCGGGCAGAGAGTGTAGGAGGGGGACCCGGGATGGTTACCGTCGGAACCCTAACCTCCCGAGGTGGAGTTGGGGGTCTTGGTTCTTCCCCCAGTCCGGCGTATCTCGCGGGATTCACCTCCTTCAACCGCTGGACGTGAATCCGGCCACACCTGGGACACGAACGGGTTCGTACGCCTTTACGGCCGCAATTGCGGCAATACTCGTGTCCCAGGGGTCTTGGACACTGGATGGCGAGGTGGCCGGTCTTCCAGCAGGCAAAACATGCACCGAACGGGGGGTCCAACATCGGGTCTATCATCACCGGGTCCAGATCTCCAAATAGTATGCCCTTCTTCGGTATCGGTTGAGGCACTGACACCTGAGGGGGAACCTTGGGTCCGTCGTCCCAACGTGACACTTTACGGGGGGTCTGCGGAGGTTCCTCCCCCCCTTCCAGTGTACGCGGTGGAGACTTCCTTAATCCTTTTTCTTCTATCTTCTTCTGCAATTCTTCTCTCTCCTTTTTCAATCTCCTTATTTCTCTTTCTCTCCTTCTTTTTTCTTCCACATGTCTATCCCATTCCTCCTTTTCCTTGTTCTTCCGTTCTTGTTCCTCTCTTTCTCTTTTCTTCCTCCTCAGCTCTTCCTCCTCTCTCTCTGTCTTCTTCCTTCTCAACTCTTCCTCCTCTCTCTCTCTTTTCTTCCTTCTCAATTCTTCCTCCTCTCTCTCTCTTTTCTTCCTTCTCAATTCTTCCTCCTCTCTCTCTTCCTCGCGTTTCTTTTTCTCCTTCATCTCCTTCCTCTCTGCCTCCATCCTTTCCTCGTCGCGCCGAGCGCGGAATTCCTCCCAAATCCTCTGGGCTTCCGCTCGTCTCCTCGCGTCCTCCTTCTCGAATATCCTCCTCTGTTCAAGGTAGCGTACTTGAACAGGGGGTTCTTCAGGAGATGCTGGTCGAGGAGGGCTGGGGATACCACTCACGTAGTCATCCATGGTGAGTTGTCGGCGGGGATTATATCTCCGCGCTCGGCGGCGTGCGGAAAGGCTCCTTGCCTGGTTCCGATAACTGTCGTCATAGACAGGGATCTCCCCCTGCTGGAGAGGTAATCCCCTGACTGTGGTGGTTTTCTCCACTTCCACTTTCCTTGGGAGTGGTGCCACCACAGCAGCCGGAGTCCCTCCCCGGACAGGGAGGTCCTCCTGGACGACTAACCGTCCGTTAGTGAGGGCAGCAATCCCCTCTGGAGATTCTAGAAGAGCTCTATGGAGTTCCTCCACTGCCTCCATGCTCTCCCGTTCCTCCAGACTTATGGAAGCCACTCCCATGGTACTAACCTCATACGTAGCTGGGGTTGGTAGCTTCCTTTTGGGGATTGCTCCCCTGGACCGGTCTATCCCGTCATCCATCAGTAGGGATGAGGGGGTGGGGAGAGGTTCCGGAGTTTCCTTGCCGGACATGATGTCTAGCATCTTGTTCCGGTACTCCCTCACCCTATCCGGGTGGTTTACTGGAGTTGGAGGTAGTACTGACGGGTCCCATGGGTCAAAGTCCATGGGCTGGTCCATCCGTGCCTCCTTCCCAACCTCCCCCTCAATCCAAGTGAGTCCCTCTTCCAATACCTTCCTGGCCATGGTCTGGTCAGGAAGGGTGGACTCTGGAGTTGGAGGGGCCGGGGTGGCCAACTCTGCCAACTCCTGTCCGATTGGAAGAGGAACTTCCTTCAATGTCTCGTCTTCGATGGTGTCTCTGCGTTCCTGCTGTCCTTCATTAAGAGGTTGGGGTACCGATAGAATTTCGGTGGCCCTCTCCCCCCCTCCAGACGAGGGCACGCCCGTAGTCGATGCGTCCTGCACGGGAAACGTGTCCAAACGTACCCACCGAGCCTGGTCACCGGAGGGGCGACTGGGTTGAGTTGGAGGAGCGTGCAGCCATTGTGCCAATAACTGGACGGCTTCCTCTTCCTCAGGACCCAGTGTCTCCCGGAGGTGTTCCACGGTGTGCACAGGTGACTTCGGGTGTTGATGTTCCATCTCAGATTCTGCAACAATAAAACAAATACCTTCATAGTTCCATCACATACTTACAACATCCTCAATAAATTTCCATCCATTCTTGTTGTCTCAACACTCTTATACACGGGAAGGGGCATATGGGATCAAATCTTTGACGTGCACCTTCGTGTCTTTTTTATTTTCGCGTTTCAATAAATAAACCGTTGGGGATAGGATCTTTACTATTTCATATGGACCTTCAAATTTTTCATGTAGCTTTGCTGTAAATTTATCTGCTGCTTTTGATAGTACATGCGTAGTTT
Source organism: Theocolax elegans (assembly GCA_026168455.1). Classification (NCBI taxonomy): domain Eukaryota; kingdom Metazoa; phylum Arthropoda; class Insecta; order Hymenoptera; family Cerocephalidae; genus Theocolax; species Theocolax elegans. The sequence goes on along the minus strand of CM047431.1, from coordinate 35,629,295 downwards.
TTGATACTAGATCTCCAACTTTAAATTCTACATGCTTTTTATTTTTATTATATTCCTTCATCTGTTTTTCTCTTGCTTCATCTAAATGTTTTGAAACAATGTCCCTCAATGCATCTAACCTCTTAGCGCGATCTAACCAGACTGTTGGGTCCAATTTCATTATGGGTTTCTTTCCTTCTACCTCTCTTCTTAGACTTTTCACCGGGTGTGGATTTCGTCCAAAATTTAGAAAGGCAGGGGAAACTTTTGTAGAGGATTGGACTGCGGTGTTGATTGCGTGACGAAGTTCGTGGATATGTTCGTCCCAGCAACGATGATCGTTCTTTACGAACATGGCAATCATGGTTTTTAGGGTCCTGTTGCATCTTTCCACTGGGTTTGCTTGCGGGTGGTATGGTGGGGTTGTGACATGTTTGACTCCGTATTCGTCCAGCATTGCCTTCAATACTTTGTTATCAAACTCTTTGCCATTGTCTGATAAAAAGTATTCCGGCGTTTCCCATCTAAAAAGGATTAGATCTTCTAATGCTTTTGCTACCGATTTTCCATCAGCTTTCCTAATTGGTTTAACCTCGATCCATTTTGTAAACAAATCTTGAAAAACGATCAAATATTTGTTTTGGCTTTTACTGGGTGGAAATTCCATTAGGTCTGCTGCAACAATGCACCACGGCCTATCAATTATTCTCATTCCCATCATTCCTTGTTGTCCACTTTGAGGTGTTTTGTAATGGTGGCATACTTGACATCTTTGTATGTATTTATTAATGTCGTGCCACATACCTTGCCAATAATACTCTCGTGCTACACGATCATATGTCTTTTCTATACCTCCGTGTCCAACTGATGGTATGTCATGAGCTTCCTGCATTACTCTTTCACGATATTCTAATGGTACTACTAGTCTCCAAGTTTCCTCTCTATTTACGATAGGGTCAAGTAATTCATCATATCTATATCTATATAACATTCCATCAATTATTCTCCAATTCTGAAATCTATCTGGAAATTTTTCTACATCACGTAACCTCTTTAAATACCATTCATCCTTTATTTCTTCAAATGCCGCTGCCTCCATAATTTTATCATCATCTCCATCATCGAACATTCGCGATAGCGCGTCGGGAACGTGGTTAAGAGCACCTTTTCTGTGTACTATCTCAAAGTCCCATTCCATCATTTCTAATGCCCATCGTGCTAGTCTACCCGTTGGTTCCTTTTTGTTCCTCAGCCATTTTAGTGCCATGTGATCTGTTATGACGGTGAAGTGATAACATTCGATGTAGGGTCTCAACTTTTTAATTGCCCACAGGACTGCTAGGCACTCCTTTTCTGAAGTTGAGTAGTTCCTTTCAGCATCGTTGAGGACCCTGCTTATGTATATTATCGGGTGTTCTCCATCATCAAAGTTTTGTGTAAGCACTGCACCAATGGCATTGTTACTGGCATCCGTCTGTAGACAGAAGGGCTTAGTGAAGTCGGGACGAGCAAGTACTGGGGCTCGTGAAATAGCATCTTTTAATTTCTCAAAGGCTTCCTGTTGTTCCTGTTCCCACTTCCACTTCACTGTTTTCCTCAAAAGTTTTAGCAAAGGTATTTTCGTCTCCGAGTCTTTGTCTAGGAAACGTGAGTACCAACCTATCATCCCTAGAAATCTTCTTAATTGTTTCACGTCTTTTGGAGCAGGATAGTTCTTTATTGGTGCTATCTTTTCTTGATCCGGACGTAAACCTTCTTTATGCAACACATAACCAAGGTAAGTGACGCTTGAACAACAAAACTCGCATTTATCTCTGTTTACCGTTAAGCCATACTTCACCAGTTTCTTCAGTACTTCCTCTAACCAGCGCATGTGCTCCTCAAATGACTCTGTGGCTATGATGATGTCATCGAGGTAACCAAATACATGTGGCACGTATTCTGGGCCAAACAGAGCATCGATAAGCCTTTGGAATGTCATTGGAGCATTTGTTAAACCAAATGGCATGCGGGTAAATTGAAGAAGACCTTTTCCTGGAACCGAGAATGCGGTAAATCTTTTACTAGATTTATCCAGTGGTACCTGATAGAACGCTTGGCGTAAATCAATTTTAGAGATATAGCGTGCGTGTCTCATCCTGTCCAATATAGTATCCATTTTCGGTACTGGGTATGCGTCTCTTATGGTCTGTTTGTTGAGGTCCCTATAATCTATACAGAATCTATAGGTTCCATCAGATTTCTTTACCATCACCGGAGCACTTGTATAATCACTAGCGGACCATTCCACAATTCCTTCATTCCATAATCTTTCCACTTCCTCATGTGCATTCTCAATCATTTTGGGTGACCATCTACGTAGTTTGTGACGAACTGGTATTGATCCTGGTATAATTGCTATGTGGTGTTCTATTATGTTTGTCATCCCAGGTGATGCAGATGGGGGAGGTAGTATTTTAGATACTAACTTTTCCACCTTCTGTCTCTGTGGGTTTGACAATTCCGATATTCCTGCACATTCAGCAAAGATTACTGGATCTTCCTTGGACTCGTTACCATCATACGTTTTGTGCCATGGTCCTTCATGTACTCTCCATAGTCTATGTCTATGGCGTTCGTCGACATCCCATTTAGCGCAGAAGTCTTTACCCAGTACTACATCATGTTCGAAAATTTCTTGTGCCTTCAATTCCAGTATTCCTATGTGTCCATCAACTTCAAGGTTTAATTTCAAAATTCCTATGGATTTATTGATTCCTCCATGAGCATTCTTCACATAGGAATCCGAGGGTAGAAGTCTATCTTTGAACTTCTCTACTACCCGCGGTCCTGCTACTGAAATCATTGCACCTGAATCCAACAATCCTCTAAATATATGTCCACCTATATTTAAGCGTACGAATCCTCTATTTTCTAAACTATTCTCTGCTACTATCTTTTCTGTGTCTTCATCCTTCTTATTTACTTCATTCACCATACCAGCATAATCTTTCTTCTCATCTTCTTCAGCAATTTCCTTCACTCTGTTTTTCTTATCATCTATTTCCATTTCAATTTTCTTATCTTCGATTTTTGTCCACTTACTCCAATCTAGATCCCTATTATTACAGGCTGTGTGTTTATTTTGCGTTGATACTGTAGAGTTTCTAGTCGTTGTCAAGTAACTAGGTTGTTTAGCTGTACTTCCCTCATGGTTTCTTGCATTAACCGTTGTACTTGATTTTTGATCGGTAGAATTCTCATTTATCTGTTGAAATAAATCCTCAACTGCTGTAAGTAATGTTGGCATCTTCTTGTAATCGGACTTTTCTTCTTCTTCAAATATTCTCTTCATCTCTTCACTAGGCTTAACATAATTCAGGGTGATCCTATCACACCCGGAATTGTTTTCACCGTCATTAGCTTCTTCCATAACTTCATTAACAACATTATTATTACTAACATCCTTCACTATTAATTTATTTTTCGTTTCATTTTCTTCTTCTTTCTAGATTATTGCATGGTAGGTGCTTTGGTTTTTCCGTCATCTTCATAAACATTTCGTTCATCCTCTCTGACCAATCAACTTTCTTACTTTTCTTCCCTTCACTTCTTCTCTTCAATGCCTCATCTATAAGAGTCCATTTCTTCTCGGACCGTGTGTTCGAGTTTATTGTCTCTTGATGAATGTTTGGGATCCCTGTTGCTGTTGCTGAGGGGTTTTGGATCCCAATTGACCCCCAGCGTTGCCGTTTCCCCATGCTTGTTTTAACGGTATGCATGTCGGACAGTTATTGAATGTATATCCTTGAGTCCCGCAAACTTGGCATGAGAAGTTGTTCTGTTGTGACCTAGATGGGCAGAAGTTAGGCTTGTGTCCATTTTGTTTGCAAATGTAGCAAGTTACAGACGGACATTCTGAGGCTCTGTGTCCCACCTGGTTACAGTGAAAACAGGCTCCAATGAATCTCTGATTAACAGCAGAGTTTCCGATTTGTGGTTGTTGGTTAAACCGAGGCCTAGCCCCTGTTTGGTTTTGAGAGAAATTTTCTTGATTACCAGCATTTCCCCAATTTCCAACATTTCCACCGTTGTTAGTCGAATTTCCAGCATTTACCATATTTCCATAACCACCATTATTGTGTTTATACGGTCGATTGTTTTGCCAATTCGTCCATTTTTGTGTTGGCTGTCCACTTTGTTGAGGTCTAGTCACATTTGCAGCAAATTGGGGTACGTTTACCGCAGCTACTGTCGGTGGAGGCATCATATCAGGTAACTCCACTGTTGCTTGTATGCTTGGTTCCTTTGACGATTGTTTCGCCTTCTTATTCGTACCCTTTTTGTTGCTCTTGTTTTTCTTATCCTCTGTTTGGACAGGGCAAGTTTCCGACACGTCTTTTCCATCAATTGTTGCAACTCTGCCGACTTTCAATGATTCCGGTGCTGCTGCTTCAGGAATTTTTGTATTCTCTATTGACGGAGGTGGTCTAAATCTTTTATCTAAATCAATTTTATCCTCGTATCTTCTACCATATTTTTCAATTTGTTCGTATGTTTTGCATTTTCTCTCAGGCATGTGGTCTCTGTAATCTGGTTTCAAGTTTCTCCAGACTACTTTGATCTGTCTTGCCATGGAAGGAGGAGTCCTTAAATGAGAGAATATGTGTTTCATACAACTCACGTAATTGGTTATGGTTTCGGACTTCCCTTGAGTTCGCTTCCAAGCTTCATCCCACACATCTGTTTCCGTCAGTTTTTTCATGAATTGTGCACGGAATGCTTTAAGGAAGTCTTTCCATCCTTTCTTCCGCAATTCATCGTGCACATTGGTATACCAGCGACCTGCTTTCTTCGTGAAAACAAATGGCAAACCTTTGAAAAATTGTTTATCCGTCATTTTCATATTCATGCGGAAATTGGTTAGCCTGCTTAAAAACTCGTTTGGATTGTCCTTTTCCTCACCAGAGTATGTGAGATTCCAACTCTTAAATGCTCTGATAATTTGATCATTCTCTTGGAATTGGGAATTTTTCGACTTCTTCTTTTGTTTATTTTTCTTCTTATTTTTCTTATTCTGTACCTCATCATCATCTGAGTTTGAATAATCTTCACTACTACTGTTAGAATCATCACTGCTAGTATCTTCTTCATCATCACTATCATCAGAGTTATCATCATCATCACTACTATCATCAGAATTCGAGTCTTCACTATCATCTTTACTAATCTTTTTCTTATTCTTCTTTGTTTTCTTCTTTTCTTTTTTCTTTTTCTTATCATCCTTCATTTTCTTGTGCTTTTTCGTGTTTGTCCCCTTTTTCTTTTCAGTTTTCTGTTCTGTATTTTGGTTTTCTTCTGCTGGAGTAGTGCCTTGCATTGGTTCTTTAGGATACCTTTCTTCTCCATCAGGTCCCGATTTGTCTTCCTTTTGTGGATGTTGTCTATGAATCCTCTCGTGCGATGGTGTGCTTGCTCTTTGGCTTAGGTTCATCTGTTCTAGGTTATCCATAAATTGGTTGACCATCTGTCCAATGCTAGTGTTTACTCCAGCTTCTCTATTATCTGCGTTATTATTTTCCTTCCTTATACTATTATGCCGTTTATGTGTCCTTTTTCGTCTCTCTGCATTTCCTGAATCCGTGCTGCAATCATCATCACTGGTAAATGATGAGGTTGAGTCTCTTTGTGGTACTTGTGTGAATGGTTTCAAAGGCTTTTTGCTAGTTTCCTTTTGTTGGTTGTTTTGCACACTCTGTTGCTTTGTAGTTTCCTCTAGTGCCTCATAGATCGGTATCGCAGTTAGGTTGATACTTTCTTGTGCCAACTGGTGAGAAGAATCCGGACCATTTTTGTTGCTGTATTCGTTTGTTCTTATTGTTTTTAGACTCGTATTAGTTCGCTCTTCTCTTAGTAATTTTTGTACTTCCGGCATTACTAGTAATCGTCTGTCCAAATTTTGCATCCAAATTTTCTGTGATGCTGAGGTCGATTGGATCAGACCTTGTTGTGTTGATATTAATCTCATCGTCGTATTTCCTACAAATGTCGACGCCATCGATACTGTTGGTGTGCAACTTGTAGTAGTGGACGTTGTAACGACACAAGATGCTGCATTCGTTGGAACTACTTGTTGTTCCTTTCCTGAGTGTGACGGTAGTCCTCTACTTGTTGATGGGATGTTGGATAAATCTGTCATTTGATCTCTTTCCTTCATATTTTCCTTCCTCTGTGGTACTTCTGTTCCATCAGATTCTGTACCAGTTGAAGGATCCCTATCCTGTCGTTCGTCAACTCTACGTATCCATGGTACATCTTGTCTTGATTGTCGTAGACTTCCTCTAAATAGTCGTGAGACTAATGTTGGCTTTCTGCCTTTTGTACTTAATCCCATTTTCGCTAATAATACTGATAATTCTGTTATAGTATAAGAGTCTATCCTTGTATAAGCTATTACTGCCTCTTCATCTTCTTGTAATACTTTCTCTAACCATTCAGTATTTTTACTTTTTCGAACAGCCATCTTTAATAAATTTCAAAATTCGACAATAATATTACTGAAATAATCTAAACTTTCTTCTAAATTCTTATATTTCCTTAATAATACTTAAATCCGTCAAAATTTAAAAAAAAATTATCTAAATCCTTCAATAACTTTTCCTTAACTACAGCAATAATTTATTCACTAACCCAACAATTAATTTTCACAACAGCTCATAATAACAATAATTATTATCTAAAGGGGAGTTTATTTTATTTAACACGTAGTCAATTTACGATTAAAATAAATTAAATTATTCACGAAAATGCACGTTTCAGATTTATTACTGTGGGTGCTATTCTAATATCTGTTTACCATCAATATAAATAAGTTACCATCAATTTCCATCAATTTGCCATCAATATAAATAAGTTTCCTTCAATTTCCATCAATTTATTATCAATATAAGTTATAAATGGTTATTAATACATATATAAGCATGAACATAAATGTAGATATAAATAATTAAATATCATAAGATTTTATAGAAATTATATATATATATATATCCCTAGTGTCACACCGCATTAATTAAATAAATATATAAAAATGATTATTAATAATATTAATGAATACCACCATTCACTGAAAAGATTTCCTTTAATTCGCTGAAACAGAAAAATTTTCCATCAACATCAACAATAATATCTTCAAATATCCTTCAATCTTCCTAAAAGAAATTTTCCATCAACATGAAATTTAATAATCAATATTAAATTATATAATTTATATGTTTTAAATGTGGTGTGACACAAAATATTATAATACTTATAAATAAAATAATTTTTAATTGATAGATTTCTCAATAATTGGATGGTAACCTCGCAAAAAGTAAAATTATGAAAGAAAATGAATTTTTGTGGGCAGAATTACACTTTGTAGTATCTCTCACACTCACATACACATACTATTGGATTATTGCGGTAAAAGAAATTTATCCTATGTTATTTATATTTTAATTTATATAAAATGTTAGGCGCCAATTTGTTACGTAGCGTTTCCTTCAAATATGAATAAGATAGGAATCCCGTACACTACGTACAACAATTAATAATAATAATAATAATAATCTGGATAAATATGCGTATGTCTATTTAAACAATTAGGGGGAATTAACTTTCGTCCTTCGTCTTATCAAGATGGCTGGCTCAGCACGTGCACGTATTTCTTACCTGTGCCGTGGATCCTTGTCTCGCCGACGGGAAAATGGCGGGACTAAATGAATTCTTTCTAATATATATATATTTAATTACAGTCACAAAAGGGAGGTAATTAAAATCACACAAAAAGGAGAATGAATTTAATTATCCACATAAAGGAGTAATCAATTATTTATTCACTTCACTTATAATATTTTTCTACAAATTTACTTTTTACAGACGAAGTCGCGAACTATTCATTAACATAGGAAAAACTATTATAGTGCGATTTTTATTATAATCTATAATAATTATTCATTAAAAATCCCGAATTTATAACATAAACGCGATACCGCAAATAATCCAACAAAAAATAATAATATATTCACACACGAAATAACGTGGCCGGCGGGCAGTCCACTTACCGCACGCGAGTCGATATTTCCAAATCCTCCGATAATAAATATCTCCTGAACTCCTCTCAACTAGATTTTTTCTCAAAACAATACTCTCAATCAAAATGATCTCCTTCTTCTCTCAACGATAATTCTCCTCAATCTCAATAAGTCCACAATAATCCACAATACTTCCGAAAACTCTGATAATTTAGAAAAATACACTTGCGTCTCTTTTAACGGATCAGCTAGTAATGATCTCCTCTCCTCCTTTTTCCGCTTTCTTCTTCCTTTTCCTCTATTTCCTTCAAAGCCGACCCGCGGCGCTGTCAACTTCCTTCATTTTGAATATGGCACCCGTTTTCCATCATTGGCAGGTCAACAGGTGCTATCGATACTACTGCCCCCTTCATTCCTCCAGTATTATTCCTTCAAACATGTCGGTGCGAATATTATTTCCAGTCCCAAGTGTTAGCTGGACTAGCGCCTCCACTCGTGCAATTCGCACTCTTCTTTTCTCTCTCTTACACACTGGAGTCGAGTACGAGAGAGTCCCGCGCTTCGTTGCGCCTGCGCGCTCTCTCGGTAGTCCTCGTGGTGCAAGCGAGTGAGCTCCCCCCTCTCCGCCGCCGCCTATGTACACGCATGCGGCAGTATTGCTTCGCGCGCGAGTCCGTTCTCTCTCTCCGTCTCTCTCACTTTCGTGTGTACGGATACTCGGCGGTTGTGCAGTGGTTCGAACCTGGTGCGGCTTCACGGCGACGACGTCTACGAGGAAAGGAGTTCTCATCATCCTGAGGTGTTGTCTGCGCGGGTCGGCGTTTCCATCACTTCTCCTTCACCAGCAGCGAGTAACCTCTCTCTCTCTTCTCTTCAACTGGCTCGACGTTATGGTAAGTATTATTTGTTTATTCATCTCTCCTTATCTCCGACACATAAAACAAACCAATTCAATTCCATTATTTCCCATCCTTTCCTTTTATTTATTCATACGACTCGGTGATGACAATGGCTGAGGCTTTGTTATACATTGTTTACCTTTTCCCTAACCTCTCTAGTATCACATGTCAACCTTACCTCTAACCTATCCCATACACTACAATTATTATTTACAAACTCTACTTATTTAATTTAAACAATCATGTAATTCGTTATTACTCTAATTTAATATCTTTCCCTACAGGTAACGATGCTCAGGACCAGCAGGAGCCAGTGCCAAGGAGTCGCCAAACCACCAACGTAGGAGTTTTCCTGACCCAGGAGGAGGTGTCCACGACATTTACACACAGGTAATGCATAGGCATTACCTGTGTTAGGTAAGATGTTCCTATTTTAGTATCTTTGGTTTATTACTTATATACTAATATCATATATTTGTTTTTCAGGTCTAGACGACAACAAAGTTTGATATTTTATTTATTCATGTGAGGTATTTACTACCTCACATGGTTTTTTCGCGCTGTTGAATGCAATAAAAGCAGGTATTATTTTAGTCCCAGACTGACTGGATTTTAAAACTTCATTTGCCTTATTTTTAATTACTGGTCCCACAGAAAATAAATTAATAGATAATTCCAAACTGCTGTTTGCAGAACTCAGATCAATCTTTTGCGATACAGCTGTATTACCTTTTCTTTTCTTTTTATTGTTACCATATGTAGATGTCATGTTTATTGCACCACTGGTATTATCCGAGTCAGTTGATTCTATTGTTCTTTTTCGATTCTTCTTTCTCTTTTCCAAAGTACCTATAGAAATTTTATCAATATTAATATCTTTCAAAATATACTGAGCTGCAAACACCTTCTTTTCTTATACTTACATGGTACGTCGAGCATTGACTCACGAGTATTGGAATCAGAATTTTTGCTTGAATTTTGGGAACTATCTTCTATGTCACTATGCGCTGCTTTCTTTTTCCTTTTTTTTTGGTTTTTGACAGCGCAGTAAAACTTGACTCACTGGAAACTAAATCCGATACTTGATTTAGAAATTTGGACGTTGTAGATAATTCATGCTGGAGCTTTGATTGCCTTTTCCTTTGACTATGTGTAGACAATTTAGAAGGTTTGCAATTAGATAAGGAGTTAGAATCTGACGGCTTAACTAATAAAGAATTATCTAAAATTAATAAGTGTAGTTAAAGCAAGTTAATTAATAGTGAAAATAAAAATAATCAACGTTGATGAAGCTTACCTAGTTTAAATATCCTATCATTTTTATTTGTTAACGTAATTTTGATAAATTTTTCTCGAGAGAGCCTATATCACAAATATACATAACCTAGTTCATCCATCCATCTGGAATATTCTAAAATATAAAAGGAACGTTTGAGAAATTGCCACTTATCGTTAATTATATATCGAAGTCGAAAATCGATCTCGAATGGAAATCGACGGCGAGCAGCATGCATACAGACATTCAAAATAAAAAGTTTACAAGTTGACAAAAAAAATTTGAATTCAACGTATTTATTAAAAAATTTATAAAAAGTAAAAATTATTTAGTACATTATTTTTTATATAAATTAAATTTGCTATTAAATATTTTTTTTCTTACATACAAAACACTGTTCAGTTCAAAAAATATGTACAGTCAATTTTATGAAAATTTAATTATTGATGGGTTATTGGGATTTTTGAGATGTATGGGACTTTTTTGCAATTTTCTAGAAGTTTGTATTTTTACTCCAAATAAATGATAACTGTATATTGATTTAAAAAACGACATTTTTTGACTTCTATATATTATAATAAATATAAATAAATTTTTTAATAAAAAGAAATAAAACTATGTCCCAATAATATTTTTAATTTCTTCTTGAGATAACTTTTTTAAAGAAATATTCATCTGGAGGAAAGATGAAGAGTTCCGACTATGATTAGATGTATTTACCAATGATTCCTCGGGCTCAGATTCATTGACACATTTTTCTAATCGTTTTATAATTATTCTCGGTTGCATATCTGCTTTAACTAAAATATAAAAAAGTATTATTAAACATTTTATAACAAGAAAAAGTGAAATTGAGTTCTTACCATTTTTGATTAATTTATTAGTTATTTCAGGTAGATGATATTTATATTTAGAAAGCGCATTGTCCAATTTACTATAAGAAAAATTGAGCATATCGTCTACATCATTTAATTCGTTGTAAATAATGTTCTTTAAATTAGTATGCATTACGCTTCCTTTGTAAATACACAAGGCAAATTCCTTATAGCAATGTAGGATACATATTTTAGACAAACTGTAAAAATACTTTTCATTTAATTTAAAAGTTGGTGCTAAAAGCATATCTATATCACCATTGTCTAAAAATAATAAAATTCTCTTATAAGAATGAAAACACTAAAAATATTTATTTCTAATTTATGAGTAGAAATAATGGGCATATTTTAATTGCGCAAAAAATAATCATTTTTAGAATTGAAAGAATACAGTGTGAAAAAATAATAATTGCTTAACCTTCTAGATCTGTTAAGATATTGGATTTGTATTCAAATATATATTTTTGGTTTTTTAATTTCTTCTCATTTAGGTTCATAATTAAAAGATTCTTCATTATTATAAAAATTGTTTAGTTAATCTACTATATTTAAAATTTAATAAAATACTTAACTACTTAAATTTAATTTTTTTTTTAATTTTTATTACCAATTATTAATTGTTTTAACGGGAAAAAAATATTTTTTTATTGAAATAGTAAATTTTAATTTAGTCTTATAAAAAAATTTTTTGAATTCTCTTGTAAATAATCATAAATAATTTATTAATTTTTATTACTTATCAGTACACATAATTTACTTAATTTATTGGGGATGACTGTGTTGTCGATCTGATTAAGATTGATCGCATATATTAACCGTCTGTGATATACATTGTTAGCTTTATTTTAATATTTGACTGCCTTTTGCTTAATATGTGTGATTATGTGTTAATTTATTTTGTACTGTTCTTTAAGTATTTATTTAATTTTCAATTTTTTGTGTTGATTATAGACACAACAATAGGGGAAAGAGCGACGCATCAGAGATGCTGTTAATAATATGTGTATACCTATATATTGACGAAATAGTAAGTAACTTAGATTTATATATGTAAAAATTGTGTTTAAAAGATGTTGTAAAATGATATCATTTTTTAATAAAAAGGTATAGCCTGATGAGGATGGAGGATATCCATCGAAACGTCGCCAAATAAATAAATATGGTTTGTTCATCAATATCGAGGAAAACCTAAACTACTCCTAAATTGGATTTGTATTGTTCAATAAAATTACGAACTGCATTACTATATTTTTGATGGCTTCTTTTATATAGTTTTTTAACTATCTTTGCTACATCCTCATCTGTAGGCTCATAATTATACGAAAATTTAATTTCGTTTCCTTCTTTCAAAAATTTGATTAAGCTTCTGTACATAACAGAGTCGTGCTTTAATCCTTTGCCACTACTAACAGATGTTCTGCGCTGGTGATTCAATATGTTACTTTCTCCAATTTGTAAATTTTTTACAAATTCTTCATATTTACTTATGTCGCAATATAATGCACTTAACTGATTTAATGTACAACTGCTGCTTTTATTCTAAAAATAAAAGGTAAAAATCAAATAATCTGTTCATGCACAAAAAAATTTATTTTAGTTAAAATCACTTTGACGAATGAATAAAAAACAAAAAAATAAGTGAATTTAAATAGGTCGAATATTTTTTTTATATTTGTCCAGCCGACATAGCATCAACGTTTGTTCAACGTTTTCCGAATACCGATATTTTTTGTTACTTATGTAGCCACCTTTGGAACAACGTTAGAACAACATTTTCAGTGTAACGAAAGTTTTTTGATAGTAGTTTTTGATAGTAGTTTATAGTAGTTTTGATTGTACTAATCATCCGCAGTCAACTCTGTTTAACTTTCGTTTATAATTTTATTGTAAGATTATGCAAGATGTGAAAATTTAAGACCTATTATTCGCGTTATAAATTTTAGCTTTACTATAAGTAGGATTATAAGTATGCTTGTTTATGTCAAAATATGTGTATATCTTACTGTGTTTGTCTGTTTTTATCTCAATGTGTTTGCCTGTGTTTATCTGTCTCTGTTGATGTTTCATGTTTATTCACATATCTCCGAGTGTAAATATTGCCTAACGTAATAATTAATAATAACGAAAATATTGCCAAATTATGACTAGTTTTGCATAAATTATAAAATTCGAACCATTTGCATAGGTAAGAAGTATTTATTAACGTTTTGCAGCGTTTGGTAGTCTTTGACAGTAATTTGCAACTATAGGTAAACGTAACAATTTTAGTAATGTAACGATTGTCTGCAAGAAGATTAATTAAATTTTTAAATTTCTTTAACCTTGGTTGGCTTGGACAAATATTTCTGAGCACTGTGAAATGTTGCGAATTATAGCCTACTTGTTAATACTGCGTAACGCTGCCTGATGCGACTATGTAATAATATGTCAATTATTAAAAGAAGCATGACTGTATTTTTATAGAGTAATAATTAATAGTACATTATACACCGAGGCGCGAAACGTATCATTCACGGCGAGTGCGAGCTTTGGGTCAAAGTCGCACGAGCGTGAATGATACGTTTCGCGCCCGTGGTGCATATACTATTTTTTCGTCCGAAGGCCGTTAAGATGTAATTTACATTACAACTTTGGACTGTTATATAGTATGGATAGGGAATGAAAAGAATGGAGTGGGGGGGAGGAAGCGGGTCCAGGGCCGCAGGCCCGGTGGGGGTGCAGGGGGCGAAGCCCCTGCCGGGGGTTGGGGGGGGGCGGGCCCCCCCCCTTAAAAAATTTATTTTTACGTTCCTAAAAAAAAGTAATAATAAATTTATATGAAGTAATGCAAATTCAATTAGTTTTTATGCATCATATTAATGGTAACATTGCAATTACTAAATTGAAAAATAGAATTTTTGTTACATTATACATCGGTTTTCAAACAGTTCAAAGTAAATTAATATTCCTACACTTTCGTAAGTGACACGATACGACCTTTCATAGAAAAGATGTGTTGGAAGTAAACAATAAAGCAATAATGCGAGAGCGCGCGCGCCGCATCTGTTGTTGCAGAAGTGTAATGACTGTTTTGTTTTGACATCGTCATTCGCGCGCGCTCTCCCTCTCTCTCCCTCTTGCCGTATTGGTTTGCGGCTTAGGCCGAGAATTTGTCATTTCGCGGCCCGCAGGCAGGGAGCGAAAATTCATTTCGCGGCCTGACGGCGAAAAAATACATTAATTACTTATATTATAACGGTAAGCAAGTTACACGACACGTGTGATGAGTGACACCACAAATAGTGTTTGTAAGTGTTTTACGACTCTCGATTTGGTTGCGTTAGTGTGGGTGTTAGAGTGTGTGTACGGAGTGTTTTTTCCCACATGATCTAGTAGCAATCGACGGCTTGCGAGCCTCTAATCCGCCGTTGAGCAGGAAGACCTAGCGACAAAATACGTAGGAGCAAGAGAGATATATAGAATCTCCACGGCGAGCGTCTCCCCTCGTTTCGGACGATTTTGAACCATGATTTGACGACAAACGGTAAATGATTTCCAACGTATGGACCCGCGTGTCCCGTCCGAGACCCCACATATACTTGGGACGGTTCAGGTGAAGGATCGTACCCATCTTTCTCCCCGCTCGCTAAACCACGCCCGGTTACGAAGATCGGTGGTACGTAGAAGCCACATCGTGTAGCAATGACGTGCGTGATATAGGCAGATTCTATGTCAGAGCGACATACGTCACGTTGCGTGATCTCACACAACGTATAATGTAACCATCGGATTAAGGCTTAGGTTTGCCGATTAATTTCTCGATTAACGGGTTTTAAGTGTTCCTTTCATGCTGACCTCGCGAGTAGTCGACGGTACAATTGCCCCTCAATTACTATTGTTGCTAAATTATCTATTTATCGTTTGTTTCATAAATTATTCTGCGAGATATTTCACCGATAAACAAAGATATTTGGCTCATTCTTTGAGTTATTATCATCTCCACCGAATATTGCCTTCTTCGGCATTTATTCTAGTCTGTCGAATCAAAGTGATTATCGTGGGGCATCTTAACCTAAATAGGACCACCGGGATCAATTAGGTCTAAAGTAAATATTATAATAATTACATTAGATTAAAATACATTAAATTTACATTAGGTATAACTGGTTTGTATAAATAAAGAGAATATTCTATACTTCTATAATATTATTTTTCATCTGTGACCAAGTTTGCGAACAATCACCTCGTACGAAGTTTAAAACTCTGTTTTGAATTTCTTAGAATAACAAAAACATAGGAAGTAACTAAACAATATATTTTAGAGTATGTTTTGCATTATAATGATAAAGAAGAAGCAATAGAATTATTAGTAAGTAACAATGGTAAATGTGTCTTTCCATTATATTTTACTCTGCCTAAATTATTTTAATTTAACTAAATTTTAATAAACGATGTATTGTGTTAATTATAATTGTAAAATGTATAAGATAAGAATGTATATTATTCAAATCTATTATTTAAAACAGCTTTAATATTTCAGAGATTTACCTTATTCTAAATTCTAAGTAACACAGGTTATTTTATATACATTAGATACATTGGAAGGTGTCAATTCATCTGCTTTCAGTTCTAAAGGGAGAGGAGGTAATAGTTAAATGTCTATCCATCTTCTCTTCCGTTCCGTTCTTATTTTTCCGCTGTAAGAAAAAAAATTAATGATTAAAAATAAATAAGTAGAAAATAGATAAGTAGATAAAAATAGAATTCTATTTGTGAAATTTTATATTCACGAGGATATTTTAATTTAAACTGCATATTTCTATCGAAAGACTTTCATACGACGTGTTGAAGATGAATATTACGAATATAGTCTAAGGCTAATATTTGTACATAGATATATTTATTGCCTTGTGGCTTCACTTGTTATGCTAAAGTAATCGTCAATATCCGGATTTTCGGTTTTTAAACTTTCCTATAATAAAATCTAGTGATTGTACTATATTATGCTTAGGGAAACTTCTGATACAGACGTTGAACTCTACTTAATTTTGATTATCTTTAACAAGTGTATAGTACGGTGTTTTACTTATGAAAAAAAAATCTATAAAGGGACTGAAATATGCTTGATTTAAAATTGAAAGTGCTCTTTTTCTCTATCTATGCCAAGTATAAGTTAATTTTCAAATTTTTAAAAAATAAAGAGAAGTTTTCAGATTTTAAATGATTTAAAAAGATATTTTTATGACGTGTAGTTTGATAATGCTGATTTAGTGATTATACGAGGTGAAATTTGATGATGCTGATTTTTTTTTAATGTCTGTTACTTAAGGAAACAAGCCTGGTTCAATTAAAAAAAATTGAAAGGTTTATTGCGAGATATTAAAAATTTTACACACAAGTTCTAGCTCAGTAATTGATATATATTTTTTTTATTCTATCATCATCATGAAAATGCTTCTTACATATAAATATTTTGATAATTTAGGAATAAATAAAGAACAATAAATTTTAGATTGAATACTAATTATGATATAATAGAATTAATAGGGTATTTTTATATCAACACTTGTAACGTAAATATGTACAACGCACAATATATGCACATGACTATAAATACAAGTCATGTGCATACATATTTTTAAACAATTAGATCGCGATCGTGTTAGGTAGCGAATCTCTTTTTGGCGAACCGAAGTGTACTGATGCACTTATATAAACAGCAATACGTGCGGTACGGGTATGTTTCAGCGTGACGAGAGCGAAGGAACCGCACGTCTGTTAACCGACGAGTATGTTAGGCGGCGTTCTAACCTCAACCGTCACACGTACGAAGCAGATGACGACGGGAAAGATAGCGCACGGGTGCGAGCGCGCTTGAACACGTTGCGCAACTAGCCGAAGGAGCCCGAGTACTTCCCACCTTACACCTTCGTACACCGGGGAACGCGGCACTGGGCGAGGTGCGCGGGAAGGAAGGATTACTCAAGTAATGAGAGTTTTGCGTGCGCGGAGAGTTCGAATGAGCGACCGTCGGTGGTATGATAAGTAAGCGCGCGAGAAGAATCGGGACCCCGTATACCTAATATGTGCGTATTAAAATATACGACGACATTAAGAATATACATAGATATATGTATACATGGCGCGAGCACACATATACACGGGTATATATTACTGTATAGCGTGTGCACTTGGCGGAATCCTGTTCTCAGATTTCCTGAGTTGGGAGAGGGTGAGTGACTCGGCCCCCAATTCCGAGGGTCCGATATAGACCTCCTGCGATAGTGGAGGAAGAGGATTGCCACTAGTGCGCCTCGAAATCGAGTTGCTTCGTCGAGCCTATGTCGGCGATCAACTGTTTAACATGCGATATTTCTTGGTTACTAACACGCTTGGTTATCGAAAATATGCCGTTAACGATTCTGCTATTCATCTGGGCGAACTCGTCAAGGGAGACTCTACCTAGGGATGAAGGGACGGCCGCTAAATCAAAGTAGACATCCTTCGGGGTGTACTACGTGCAGCGTCAAAATACTGAGGCGGGCCTTTCGAGGTCTGCCTTGGGGCACATCCGGACCGAAGTAGTTTCTCATCCAGACGAGTCGCTGGGATGTCTCATAGAAGGGTGTCCCTTTCATCAAAATTCTCTTCGTATAAAGTCAGTAAGTCGAGATGTGAAACACATCCGAACTGAAGGCTTTGCGTTGAGTGAGATGTTAAAAACACCGTTGCGTACAAGCTTTTGCTTGTACGCAATTTTTCTCTCTTTCAAGGGATTTTTCGAACGGTATCCCTTGGAAGGCTTATGGAAGGATTGTCGAATGTTTTACCTTTCATGGGCAATAGCGTACAAGCCTTTTGGTTTGTACGCTTTTTTCTCTTTCAGGGGATTTTCGAACGGTATCCCTTGGAAGGCTTATGGAAGGATTGTCGAATGTTTTACCTTTCATAAGCAATAGCGTACAAGCCTTTTGGTTTGTACGCTTTTTTCTCTTTCAGGGGATTTTTGAACGGTATCCCTTGGAGAGCTCGTGAAGGGAGTGACAATTGCTTTACCCTTCACGAACAGTCGAACGTTAGGCTACCTACCGCAAAAACTCCTCGGGGATGCGGGGAGTAATAGGGAGGCGTGCTTCGGCATGTCGACAGTTGGACCAGGATGACTTTACTCTGGTACGCAGGGACTGGGATCCGAGCCCCACGTTGGCGTACCTCTGAGTCGAAAGTGAAACGCCAGCGTGTCCCCAGTATTGGGTTGGACTCTGCGGGGTGTGTGGTTGCAAGCAGGCTTGACGGGTGAAGCGATTTGACCCGGATGCTGCTTATGTTCGAAAGCAGAACACGGCGGGGAGCTAAACACCGCCGAATTCTTACCAAGAATTACGACTCTAGGCTAGCCGTGTAATGCGGCGGGCTGTAGTAAGGAGTTTTGGTACACTTAGTGGCCTCTCATCGAGGTTAATCGATGCCGTTGGGGCTCTCATGAGAGCCTCACTTTTCGTTGGGGAAGCTTTAGGCACCATCGCCGACAAGGGAAACCGATGAGCTGTGGGGCTTGTTGACGAGGGCTCCGGGGCAGCAAATACTGCGGATTGATGCGGTGATATTGCCCTAAGGAAAGACTCTAAGACAGTCATAGAATACTGTATAGCGTGTGCACGTATACATACTAGCCGGTCGTGAGATGGGGTATATGCCGACAGTATTGGAAGTTTAAATATTATTCTATTTAAGTTACGCCGGAAATTATTAAATTAAAAATATATATATGCATCGGTAGATAGCTGGGATCAAGTAGTAATTGTTTTTAAGCTGTATATAAATGTAAATGGAGCGGTAATTAGTATATTACACACCTAGGGAGGTAAAGTATTGGTCAGTCCATAGCACATGTAATTTGGGTGACCATTTTACCTCCCGTGGAATGTATACTATTTTTCACCACCAGTAGGTCGGAAATGTGGTACTTTCGGTCTACGTGTGGTGAAAAATTAATCTTAATCGTAACATGAATGCGTCGGGAGTAGAAATTAGACGATTTATATAGCTGATTGGCACGGGATGGCAGCACAGACCGAGTTACTGATCACGGTAATTTATTATTTGTATTGCGCGCGTTCTGAGTGCCAAAGATGATTGGTTGCCTGATCGAGCCAATAATTAATGGGATGGTGGTGACGTAAACCACTATTGTTGGTTAATCGGCCTTGATGGAAATAAGATCAAGGTCGACTACGCGTATCCATCATACAATCAACCACCTTAATCAATGCCGGGAGATAAAAGTGGTGATAGGTTAGATAAAGATAGCGATAGGGTACGGGAACACTCCTTAATTCAGGAGGATCAAGTCACGCCGCGAGACGGATGTAGGAGCCGTTTTCATCCATTGGCTACCTGATCGTTATGCCGATCAGTAGATTTTGTTGTTGTATTTAGAGTAGCTAGGCCGAGTAGCCATTTCTTTTTTTTGTGTAAAGCCAAGTTGAAAAGTAGAGTCTTGTTGGAGGTTGTAGTTGGAATTTTGTAGCGTAGGCGAGTATATTTACGATTAGCCCGACAGGCGGCTGAGTTAATTATATATTTATTAATATATTTTATAACCGTAGATAGGATAGAGTGTGGGAGAGAGTGTGAACGTATGTATATCGGTAGCGATTGCATGGTTAATTGTAAATCAGTGACGGAATTTTATAAAATACTTGGTTCGTTAATAATAAATTACGAGGTGATAATTAAACTATTTTCAATTGATTTATTGTGTTGATAATTTATTACCTCACGGCGGTTGACAGAAATAAGATCGAAAACCATTTGATCGACGGAGATTTTGTCGAGGTAATTTGATCGAGCAGAGATTTGATCTACAACGTTTTGGACAAACAGAGATTTGATCGAAAACGATTTGATCGAACGAAGATTTGATTGAGTAATTTTTGATCGAATGGAAATTTGATCGAAAAAAAATTGGTTTTTCATAACTTTGAAGAATAACTGAGCTTACAAATAGCTCATTAAGTAAATTTTGAAACTTCCACTTTTTTCCAATAACCCAATAACCAATGACCCTATCTACACCCATTTTTTAAAAAACCGATCAGTCTTTTTAATATTATTACTATTTTAATAGTTTTTTATACCTCCCGATGATTATTTTGAAACTTATAAAAGCTTATAGAAATTGCTTTAGTTACTGCAGTGAATTTGGTATCGTTTCGGTAGATCCAATCGAGATCATTAATGCCCAATGTCAAAAATCGTTTTCTGCCCGTTTTTCACTTTTTTTTTACAAAATATGAATTTTTTCGATATTAGCGTATTTCGACAAAATCTCTTGTCGATCAAAACGTTTTCGATCAAATCTCATTTTCGAGACAATATCTCCTTCGATCAAATCGATTCAACAATATCTCCGGATACCCCTCGCGGTACGAGGCTAGTAAATAATTGGTTGTGGTGGTAGTAGTAGTAGTTTGTGAAGTTTTTTTTGGGAATTTCGGGAATTTTTAAGGTAATCCGGGACAAAAGCAATATTTATGGGATTTCTTGTGTGACTATCAAGTCTAACTAATATAGACGTATAGTCGCATGAGTATGTAAATGGTAGCATAGCGCAGTGGTTAGCACGCTCGACTACAAATATGAACATTGTGTGTTCGAATCCCGACTCGGGAACATTTTTTATTTGTTAAATTAAATTTATTTATAACAAATTCTATACAATAAGTATAGAATTTGGTGAAATATAATTTTATTTTTTATTTTAAGATGTCTTTTTTTTATACTCAAATTTTCAGCTCAGTCGGAGCACATTTGAGAATTTTCATAAATAATTGTTAATTAAATAATTAAACAACATGGTTTAATTATTTATAATAAATATTATTTTGTTACAAATATGTTCTCTTAAGGCTGTTAATATAAAATCAAATAAACTGCTTCTATAGCTAAAAGACAATAGAAGCATACAAAGGAACAGATG
Organism: Theocolax elegans; assembly: GCA_026168455.1. Classification (NCBI taxonomy): domain Eukaryota; kingdom Metazoa; phylum Arthropoda; class Insecta; order Hymenoptera; family Cerocephalidae; genus Theocolax; species Theocolax elegans. The sequence continues at coordinate 35,608,251 of CM047431.1, read as the reverse complement.
ATGTGACGTCACTAATCGTAGAAGGGGAAGCTTCTCCAAGTCTAGATAAGCTACTGTCGCATCACGAGCTCCAGCATTCGCCGTCAAGCGGCACTTGAGAGAAAACCTGCGCTCCTCGCTGTGCTGCGGCCCCTTATTATTAGGGTGCCGTAACCTCAGCGTCCTTTTATAAATTCTACCTGTCCACTGTTATGTATGGAGGTAATATTCTCTCCATACATATCAGTATATAATTTAAAGATATATTCCTTAGATTAAGATTAGTTAATAAATTAATTAATTTTGTTAATATAAAATAATCCTTTTTATTCCACACTCTCAATGAATGCTCTAACACACATTAATTAATAATACACAATAATAATTAAGGTGACGTATGTGAGGCATGACGCACTCACATACGTACTCCGACACTTATTTTCAGAAATAATACAACACAAGATACCTGCTAAATATAAATTACTTATGTATATGACGGGATAAACGTGCCCGTCACACTTGGTAATTTCGGGAATTTTATAGTAATCCGGGATATCTGCCCTAATTGCTGGTGTCATTGGGCATTTTTATGGTTTTCTGGGATAGTTGCACTATTTACTAGATTTTTTGGAATTTCGGAAATTTTTAAGGTAATCCAGGACATCAGCACTAATTACGGGAATTCTTGGTAATTTCACTTGTAGTAATTTAATATTATGTGGATTATGGGGTATTTTGGTAATCGCGCTTTTTACAGAATCTGCATTATTAATTTTGGTTATCTTGGTATTTGTATACATGATATTTGGAATTTTTGGGAGATTTGGCACGAATTATACAATCTTTTGTTGTGGGATATTCTGAAAACTGTTCTTATAAACAGTGTTTATTATATTAAATGGTATAGTATACGTAGGTATTTATACATAATGTGTAATATGATTATAATAATGATGTAACTGTAATATAATATAATAACAATATGGTGTCTTGTATTATGTATGCTTTAAGAATAAAGGAAAAATTAATATTAAGAAAAATTTTTTCTGCGATTAACATTGTTGAAACTGTCGAACCTTCTATACACATATAAGTCTAATAAAACCGTACGCATGAAAATTAAAATTAATTATGCATAATTCATATTAAATAGAAATATAATAATAATATGATTTATGTTTATAATTGACCAAATTATTGAAATGCGAGCGAAGCAAGCGTTGTAGGCTAGTAAATATTAAAATTTATAAATATTAAGTCAATTACTGATATTTTTTTAATTTTTATATGATTACCTTCCAAGTTATATGAGTGAATTAGAGGAAATATGACAAAATTTTCCTTGTATGGTATTTTGCATACTTTTCCCATAATTTCTTCGCAGGAGTAAAGTTTTATATCACTACTGACGCCGTGAACAATATTAATATTTAATTTAAACAACTCCAGAGGTTTATCATAGAAACTACAAATTTTCTTGAACTTTTTGGCAACTACGAAGATAGACTCCTTTTTTGTTTTAAAAATTATAACATTCGACAACGGTATTATGCTTTAGAATGATACAATTATTTTTTGAATCATTTGAATTCAACACGAATTTTTGAGTACGTAATCGCTGAAATTGCTGCATATTTATGGTTTGACTTGTAGTTGGTCCATCATATCGTAGGTTTTCTAAAACAAAATCTGTTTTTTGTCGGTTAATTTTTAAATCAATATTTTGTTAATATTCTGATATCCTTCTATGTATTTGCTGTAGGGGGTGGTTTCCCATTCGGACTAATTTTTTAACTTTTCCAATTTTGTTTTCAAATCGGAAAGCGCTGAAGTTATCCAGATTTCCATACCTGCGCACATCATCTACAATATGCAAAAGATTGTGTACATTGTACGATACATTTTTATCTCCGTATATTATTGCAAAGTGTAAAACAAATTGTTTCAGCAAATTTTCTGCGCAGTTTAAGTACAAATCAATACTACATAGAATGTGATTAGATAAGATAGACATGGCAATGTGTAGAAGTAGAAAATGTTCGTATATATCTGTCTCAAGGACATCACGAAGAATTACAGGCCCTGTATATAACAGAAATTGTCTAAGTTCGTGAGCTTTCCAAACACGACGAACATGTTTAAATGATCGTGGAGCTCGACTAAAATCGGAAGGCATAAATTCTCGTATATCTAATAATGCGTTCGATATTCTATTGCGTTCTGTGGTACACAACTTTACAGAATTAGGACCACTAATCCACAATACTATCAATTTTAGCATAACACCCAAACGTATTAAGTGCATGTAGTCTAGAGGTATGTCCTTAACTAAATCAAAATTTGGTATTTCAGTTAATATCGTTTTAGGTATTTTTTGATAATGATCAATATATTCTCCTCTTCAAAAACCCTGATCCGTTCGTAAAATTTTACACTCTCCTGGAAATGACATTTTATTATTATTATATATTCCTTCAATTTCACATTTAGTGCATCTATTATATCCATTATGATATTTAACGTTAAGGGGATGTCGCACCTTCATTTGAAATACACACTTACCGACATTAACTGATTTTTCAAATTTATCATTCAATTTGAATATTTGTTCAATTGTATAGTTTGAGGCATATTCTACAATGTGTAACAATTGTGCGCGTGCTAAAAAAATTTAAAAAAAAATGAAAATTAAAATCTATATTTGAAAAATCAATTACAGAAATCTGTAATTTGTACGGACTCCCCTTAAGTGCATAAGCCTTAGCAGGCGTATCGCATACTAAAGCATGCAAACGGATATCATAGTGTTTTTCTTTGTATTCAATACCATTAGTAATAAAATTATGTAATTCATCAACGACATATCGTAGTAAATCATTGGCATTTGTATTTCTCTTCACCGTGATGAATCCCAATTAATTAAGTTAAAAAAAGAGAGTTTGTGTTTTGCTATATATATTCTTTTTATGACCGTTTAATAAGTTCTTCCTCATTCAGTTACTATGGTAACAGTGCAAAACATATTTGAAATTGCGATTTTCATTTTGCAAGGCACGACCGCCATAGGCCACGAAGGATCAAAAATATTATATATATAGAGCAGTCAAAAAGTATAGTTGACAGTATAACACTATTGTAAATAATCGTATTAAAAAGGAGCAGAATTAGAAAGAAGAGTTAAATTATAATTAAAATAAATGTGGCAAATTGTAACATTCAACAGTGAGCCAGAGCAAATTTCGGTTGTTCCCGATTTTTGGATTATACAGAATGGAAAGAAAGTGTTGTGGCCACCATATGATGATAAATTACGAGTTATAAATGCAATTTCGAAAAGAAATAAACCGAAAAGTAATTGGAGTGAATTCGACGTGACGAATATACAATGGGATTTAGGTAAAAAAAAGTACATAACATTTTACTGTGAATAAAAATTTATGCCCAATATGTATAGAAATAAGTATAGGTATAAGTTCAATTTTTTATTATGTAAATATAAATATAATACATAAATATAAGTTCTCAGATTAATAAAAATTTGAAAATATAAAATTCATATAAGTGTTTAATAAGTAAAAATAATAATTGTCGACACACAACGTATATAGCCAAATATACATAATTGAGTGCAGGTAATGCATCCATCGTTATTCCCTACTATATTTGTATGCACAATATGTAGAAATAAGTATATATAAGTACAATCTTAATTCACATATTTATGTGCAACTAAACTATTTTTAATGTTTTATTAAATTACTTTAAATTAATTATTAAATTATTAAATATAAATAAAAATTTAAAACAACGACCTCATCTTAAAAGCTTGTACTAAACTTTTAAATATAACCATATATATAGATATATTTTTACATGGAGGAGTCGTTCTTAATTTTTCGGGAACTTCTCCTGCACGCATTTTTTAATAAATCCATTTAAAAAGTTAATGGATTGCTAAATACCCTTCCAAAGAAAGGATACTTCACCGAATTATTTTCAAATAATCATGTATTCATAAGTAATAGACACATAAATATTAAATTCTAACCTCTTTTGGCATAATTTTTAATAATCAATTAAATACTTGAATAATATTTAAAATTGCTTAACCTTCATTATTTTAAACATTTTAACTAAATTTAAAGGAAAATTTAATTTATATAAATAATAATCTAGTGTTGGTTATTAATAGTAAAGAAGTTGAGCTTAAAACAGTAAAAATATAACACCTTGACTCGTAGAAAAAAAATCTACTTACTTAAATATTAAATTGTGTATTGTTTAACTTATTCTTTTCATTTCTTATCCCAACAAACGATACATGAAAATCTGAGTCCCTCAATTATTAAAAAAATTAAACCTTGAAATCAACTTGATATAATTTGAAGTAAAAAGTATTCAATGGAATTTAGATATTGCAACCTATGGATACATACTGAGTATAACATTTTATTGTATAAAATAAATAAGTAGTACCAACGAAGATAGACCTAAATAGAATGCCGGAGCCCCATCAAAATGTGAAGCCTTCTTAAGCGGTTAGTTAGTACCCCAACAGCTAGGCGCCGCTAGCGGCGCAGCAGGAACGTACCCCAAGCGATGTATTCCCTTCTATCTGTCCGATGCATGGATAATGCCGAGATTATCATTAATTATACAATTAATTAATTATATAATTAATTAGTTGTATAATTAATGATTATTAATTTTTAAGATAATTTTTAATTGTTTAATTCTGTAAATATACATAATTATATTGTAAAAATCCCATAAATAAATTCAACATTAAATTAAAACAAAAATATCATTCATTTAAACCATTAAACTTTTAATAGCATTATATAGTTTATATATATATATATATACACATGTATATGCATACACATATATATGAAATTTTGCAGTTTTATAACAAATGCAAATAAATTGTAAGCATTTTTTATATAGTTTATGTAAAAATATACTTTATAATGATAACGTGGTTATATCTATAGACTAAATTTGGAATACCTATCAACTCTTCTTATTTTTATTTTGTAATACTATTTACTCTGTAATAATACAATAAATGATTTGATTTGTTTAAAGAATTTCAAAGCAAGTTGAACCAGAAGCTAATAATAAAAAAACCGCTTATTTCTGTTTTTGTATAATTGTGCAGAATAACTAGCGCGTAAAACGAAAAATCTAATCAAGTTGATTTTTTATTTTATTTATACTTTTAAACGTTTTATGAATTGTAACAATAAAATTAACTCAATTCACGTAATTAAATGTAAAACAATTTTTTTATCTCTGAGCTGAAAACTAGATTAAATTAGTTGTAGTTTTTTTTATTAATGTTGCTTATTATTCAAACATTAATTTTTTCAACTTAATATACGATTGATATTTACCAGTGTCGAGCAAATGTTATTGTCCATGTTATTTGTTAGTTCCATTGTAGTAAGTTTTATATATATTCTCAACATTTTGAACATTGTAAATGTTTAATACATAATTATAAAACATTACTTTGGACTATACCGTAATTAGATAAGCCGTTTCGCGTTTAATTAATTATTTTTAGCTATTTCCATCTCAATTGCTGATTAACAATGCTCACAACTTACAGAAAGTTACTTATAATTAAAAGACCTCACTTACATCCAAACAGTTTTTTTACATTTTATTTTTGTATTCAAAAACAAAGCATAATTAAGACTTGAAATTCTTACAGTAAAAAGAAATTGATATTACCAGTGCTCACAATGTTTTTTTAACAGAAACTATCAATATTTTTTAACTGAATTTTTTTAATTGATTGCCTATTTTTTTGAATAACGCAAAAGCAAATGCAGAGCAAAATCCATACTCTACAGATAATAATGTTTACAACATTAAAAATAATTAATTATAAGTAAGCAAATTTATTTACTCCAAAAGTAATGGTACCGTGTATGTCATAGAGTCGCTAATTAGTAGAGTAAATTTAAAGAAATACAAAATCTTAAAATTTAAAAAAAAACTATTTAGAGATATGAACAAAATGAGAGAATGTTACAACTTAAAATCGGAATTTCTGAACGTGAGTTATCAGCACTTGAAAAAACGATACAATAATTTTCAAATTCAAATATCTTGGAAACTGTTTATTTGAAATAGTCAGCCAAAGAACTCATCCAAGATAATGTTGAAATCTAACTTTTCCCAAATTATCTATTGAAAAAATAAAAAATTACGACCTAAAACGCAGATGAAAGGAAAATCATTTTTTTTAATTTAATGTGTTTTACTTAAGAATAAAGTTAAATTAAAACTTTAAATTCTTATAGAAAAAAGTATTTGACATTGCCAATGTTCACAATTTTTTCAACTAAAAATATTCATAACTTTTAGAACTACGAATTTAATAATAAATGCAACTTATTTTTGCAATAATTGAGAAACAAATGAAGATACCTGACAAACCTTGGACGAGAAGATAGATAAATTTATGCTCTAAAAATGGCTATTTTACAAATATATCTACTTTGAACAGTAATATGAACAAAGGTACAAAAAACCGATTTTTAAAAAACAAAAAATTGATTCTAACTAAACAGCATTTATAATTCATTAAATTTACATAAGTGCATTTTATGACGACTTCAAAAAGACGTCGATTGAGCCGGAATAGACTCCTACCGGTTTCATATAACCAAAGATACAAGCTAATTGACACACACACACACACACGCGCGCACACAGAGATTTTTCTAAAATTATATATTTAGAGTCCTGAGTGTCAAAATATCGATAAATATTACATTTAGAAAAAATGTTGTTTTTACAGTAACAATGGCTTACTATGAGAAAGTAATATATTCTGCGTTCAGTTGATGTTAGTTATATTTTTTTGTTACTCGATACTATTATTTATACATTTATATACTCGAACTAAATATAACTAATACCATTCGATGGAAACCAAGCGGGAAGGTAGCAGAATGTCTTCCATCAGGAAGGGATGAGGATTTAAAGGATTCATTAATGTTTGGGAGACAAGAGAATTTATCATCAGGACAGGAAGTGAATTCAAAGGATTTAATAATGAGTGGGAGACAAGTGAGTTTATAATTTTGACCTGGAAAAAATGTGCAATTAAATATTAACCCTTCCAGACTTATATATACATAATTAAAAAAATAAAAATAAATTTAAAGTTAGTATGAAAGGGTTGAACGAAAATAGAAATAATAATGTTTAATTTTATATCATCGCTTTGACTCTCACGCTAATGAAACCTGAAACAACGTAGGAAACTGCATTAATAAAAATATTCATATATACAGATATATACAGATAGAGAAATAATATTTAAAAGCAGGTGCAAATAATGTGTTTATATAAACAAAATATATAATAATTTAATTAATAAAATTGAAATTAACATTTATGCATAACATTAAAAATACTAATTATTTGAACAATTATCGACTCTATGGTTAACATTATTTTACAACAGCTCTTAAAGTTGATAAAAATATTTACAAAAAAACGTTTCAAAGCAACAGTTTCAACAGTCAAGTTTAAGCAATTTTTTGTTAGGTTTATTACCTTCTGAAATTGAGCGTTTGTCTATTTTTTTATCTCTATTATCTTTTGACATCCATTTAATGTGATAAAAAATGTGAGTTTTAATAAATAATTGTATTACATAATCACGATGCTCGGAACAAGTGTCAATAAAAACTGTAGGATGCTTTTTTAAAATACAACTCTGAATCAATTTAAATAAATAACGGCTTAGACTTAAAGAGTGTGCAATTTTGATGAATTCTAATTCAAAAATTTTATAACAAGTGCAAATAAATAAAAAAAATGAGATCGTTGGTGCTTTTAATCCACCACAAGCATTAGCTTTTAAAGGTGGATAAGCTTTCCACAATAATAGTAAATCAGTCGGAGAATTTAAATCTTTCTTACAATCAATTAAATTTTTTCTACAATCGTCACAATTAAATTTGTTTATAACTTTAAAAGCTAAATAGCCGGCAACATAATTTTTAGTACAATGTTGAAGGTCATCAACTACTTCAACTTCCTGCATATAAGATTGCTTATCATCATGAACTTCTAAGTCGATTTCATTATTATAAAGGAACCATTTTTCAATATTATTATCAATTATTTCATTAATCGCGGTTACTGTAGATTCATCTTTTATAGTCTCTTTAAAATCTGAAATTAATAAACGCGCATCATCCGGCTCACAGTTTGTCCCAACTGGAGGTACTAACAAAGTGATCATAATTGCATATTGCAAATTTCGACGAAACTGCATGACTGTAGGGTTATCATTGTGGCCCGATCGCGATCGCATTACACCGAAAAAGTTTTCAATTTTATCTTGATTTAATCTGCTTGTTAACAAGTACGGTTTACCTTCGTTTTTTAATTCGTGCCACAATAATAAAATACCTTCTATAGTTAAGCCGAAATTTTCAAAGCAATCTGGCTTTTTAACACTAACTATTGACCATTTAGCGATATAATTAGAGAACATTTTAAGGCGGGTTTCGACGTTACAATTTATTTCGGAGAAGCCACGTTTTAAAGGGTTTGGATCACTTCGGCAACGAGAATTTAAAATGTCAAACGCGTCGTTAATATTTTTTATAAAGTTTGCAGTCGCGACGGTAGTTTCGCTTTTCAAGACACCGGAAGAGGCACCTGCCATTAAAGCAGCATAAACTGAATTACTAAATATTTGCGCGGCTAGACTCACGTTCATTTTTTCAAAATTATTTGGATTTACATGACGATCTGTTAGTTTCGGTGCAGCTTTGCATGATTTTGTTCGCTCCAGTTCTCTTAATTCACGAATATCGCGCCACGAAACTAATTCATTTCCCATTTTATAATCGTGTTTAATTAAATTATTTCTTAGACATTTTATAATGTGCGGTACATCATATCCGAAAGTTATTTTACGATTATTAAACTCTATATACGGACGATTTTTTGATATATTTAATAAAGCTATAGCTTTTTGATTAGACGCGCCTTGGTCGCATACCATGTGTCTAATTTTAAAACCCGTTTCTTCTGAAATGTTTAGAACGTCAAGGATAATGTTTTTTAAATTTGGACCAGAAACAGGACCCTCTGTCGGAAAATACATGAGAGGCTGTTTCCAATCATGAGTTAACCCGCTTAACATAAAAAGTAAAACCGATTTTGCAATTTTCTCACTTCTACCACCGAAATCATCGCTTAAATCATGGTAGCCTTCAATATAATCTTCCTTCAGATTATATTCAAGGCCTTGCCTAATCGACATCTCGTCCCACATTAACACCGATTCTTTCTCGAAATTGGATTTTCCCTCTAATTTAAGTTTTAATTGATTAAAAAGTTCGACATTTTTACCCGATTTTAAATTCATAATATTTACCCATTTACGTATTAACGAAACCGCAGGCAAAGAAAACAGTTTATGATCTTTTAAAAAGACATACGCTTTCGGTGATTTATAATATAATCCCAGCGCAAACTGCTTCTCATCCTCTTCCCATTTCCGTTTTTTATCATGATTTAACTGCATTTTTAAAAACGATATAACGGATTTATTTAAATAATGCGCGGCTTGTTCCAGAATTTCTTCTTTTGATAACTTAAGCTTGCGATCGGCCTGTCGTCTTAATTTTTGTCGCAAATTTTTAATTTTTAAATTTAATGTTGCATTAAGTAATACGAGATCTGGAGCACATCTTATCCGATTTCTAATCTTAATACGTGTGTTTGTTTTTACATTTTTTTGCGGCAAAGTACCTCGCTTATCCGCGGAATGTACAGCATCTACATTTGTTTCATTCATAGATGAGATGTTAATATTGCCATGATGATCTGTAATCATAACAGGAGTTAAATTGCAAGTTGATTCTTCATTTCTCACATTTTCTATCGAATTTGATGGATGGCAAATCTCAGAAACATTGAATAAACTTAACTGTGGAATAGTGTTAGGTTTCAGTAATTTTCTACAAAAACCACTTTGAATAAAATCCGATTCTAAAAAATGTTGACTGCATACCCTTTTGTCTCTTAGCTGTTTTTCCGTTAATTTGAGCAATTCATTATTCCCAGAGGCTCGAAACCATTCTGACAAACTGTATTAATGAAAACCAATATGCTCTTTTAAAAATTTGATTAAATTTAAATTTAAAATACAACGTTATATATTTTATTTAATTTTTCTTTCTATAATCTACAGTCTAAAATGTAAATGGACATATACATTTTTAAATACACTTTCATGAGGAAAAATCTGTATTAACTTAAAAAAAAATAAAAGAACATTTTTATTGCGCTTTAAAAAATTATATACAGTAGAATGCATAAAAAATTATACAAAATCAGGCTTAATCACTCAAATAAAGAAATTTTGCATGCTGCACGATAAAGATAATTTAATGTACGATTTCGTAAAAAAAGTTATAGCCGTTTAAAAAAAAATGCCTAATGTTTTGACATTTTTTGGTGAAAATCGTATTCTTTGGCACAGTAAAAGGAAACGCTGACCATCGCTTAAGATTCTACTTGCGTATTTTTTAGTAGACCTTTCATTTTCCGTTTTAATTTTTTCAAAAAACAAAATAGCGGCTTTCAAATAGAGCCTGAAAAATTAATTTTTCAAATTTTTGACCAATATCGACATTGGAAAATCCTATTCTTCACATCTACATCACATATATCATACGCAAAAAAAAGGGCTCGTTAGGACAAGAAACATTTCTTGTTTTTTTTTTAAAAATAGTCACTTTAACCAATGATTCCGTAACTATAACTAATTATAAATTGGTTAGATTTACCAAGTTTTCTTAGTTACGCGAATAAAATATTTTGTTTTACAAGGAAACAGAAGGTTAGAGTTTCAATTGCCATCCCAGACGGCACGCATGTTCAAAAATAATTCATAATGAATACATTGAAATAATTCTTTAAGAACTCATGGAATAGTATTCAAAAAGAATTGAAAATGTACCTAAATTGATCAAAATGAATACAATGCGAACAATTAAATCATTCAAAATGATGTCTTACAGTATTAATTTAGTGCCCATTATTTGATCGTGTTATGTCACCTGAAATGAATTCTTCAAATATTCAAAAAGTAATATTTTTTGGTTAAGAAATTAATAAATAAAGTATTCTTTTAAAATGAATTCTAAAAGCATTCATTTCTACTTTGATAAAACAGTTCGTGAATGAATTGTACATACAGTTAGGAAGGAATTCATTTAATGTTTATAAAGGTTTTCTTTTTATAATTCTTTATGAATTTTTAAATGAATTCATTTAGAATGCATAAAGAATAGAAAAATTAATTAATTATTAAATTTATGCCCTCGACACTATATTATCGTCTTTATTGCCTTGATTTGCTGATTGTCAACGTACAGCATCAATTATTCGGCCGAAGATCATTTGATTGTGCGAGTGCGAGAGAGGTTATATAGTGATTTATGAGGATAAGTGCAATTGGTGCAAGTTTTAATTATCAGATGTGTTAATCTATGATTAAGGGAGTTCTATCGGTACTCGGTTAGTCAAAGCAGTGAGTGGTTGCATTTGACTAGAGTCAATGTCACTCTTTCTCTCTCGCACTCATCGAATATTTTTACTCGCGCACCCCTTCCTGCCCCCCCCCCCCCCCGAGGGGTAACGAGAACCCGAACGACGAGGGTTCAAATCACCTCACTCCCAAAATTCTTTTTTTTTTTTATAATAAAATTATTAATTTATTTTAATTGTCAATAATAATTTAATTAAGTAATGATTAATTACCTTATAATTCTAAGCTCCCCTCCAGGGGGCACAATTTAAATATAAGTTCCGATATGAATTATACTACATGTCACGGTAGCCGTGAGCGCTAAGGCGTATGCATTTTGCAGTAACCATGGGGTCTCGGGTTCAAATCCTGAGAATCAAGTTTTTTTTTTATGTATCTAACAATTTTATTACATAAATTCCATAAATAATAACTATTTTAATAATTAATAATGTAAAATATTTTACACTATTGATTATGAAAATAATTATTATTCATTGAATTTATCTAATAGAAGTGTTAGATATTTGTGTTAAACAATTTTTTATTTTATAATAAAAAAATATAAAAGCAATAAAAGTTTTTATATTCAAAATATATAAATGTATAAAAATAATTAATTCTACAAATAAGAATTAAAAATAACTTAAATGTTTAACACAAAAATATCTGACACTTTTATTACATAAAATCACATAAATTCAAGTGTAAAATAAAGTCGTCCAAGATTTTATGCTTTTTAGAAAAGTTGATTATTCAAATTGTGCACACAAGTAAATATAAGTAAATAATATTGTAATATCATAAAAATATACCTAATGCAAGAATTGTAAAATTGTAATCTTGGAAGACATTATACTTTTAATTAATATTATCAAATAAAATATTTTTTATGTTTAGTTCATAATGTGTAATTGTTAACATTTAGCTTTTAATTAGCTTATAAAATTGATACTCCCGCTTTGTATAAAATTTTTTGAAAAGTTGATTGTGTAATATGCATAATAGTAATTAAGATATAATGATATACACTAAAATTAATAACAGTATTTTTTTCTTATAAATAACATTTATACTATAAGATTAAAAATATTATAAGTTGTATGTATAATATGTTGAAAACAAAATACAAATATCTTTTAGTTACATATATAAATATATTTGATGCATGACAATAAAAAAATTGAGTTAATATTTACATTACTTTTAGTTTTCTTAAATTAATTTTTTTATGTATTTTCACTTCCAATATTAACAGCTGTAGCAAAATCTTGTTTGTTTAACACAAAAATATCTAACACTTCTATTACATACAATGAATAAATAATAATTATTTTAATAATTGATAATGTACAATATTTTACATAATTAATTATTAAAATAGTTACTATTTATGAAATTTATGTAATAGAAGTTATAGATATGCATATCTATAAAATTTTTTTGATTTATAATAAAAATATATATAAAAACAATAAAAATTTTTATATTCACATATTCAAATCATATACAAATTCACCTTCACATATACAAATATTTTACACTATCAATTATTAAAATAATTAAGAAAACTAAAAGTAATGTAAATATTAACTCAATTTTATATTGTCATGCATCAAATATATTTATATATGTAACTAAAAGATATTTGTATTTTGTTTTCAACATATTATACATACAACTTATAATATTTTTAATCTTATAACATAAATGTTATTTATAAGAAAAAAATACTTTTATTAATTTTAGTCTATATCATATTATCTTAATTAGTATTATGCATATTACACAATCAACTTTTCAAACAATTTTATACAAAGCGGGGGTATCAATTTTACAAGGTAATTAAAAGCTAAATGTTAACAATTACACATTATGAACTAAACATAAAAAATATTATTTTATTCGATAATAATAATCATTCACTATTTGAATTAGTTTATTTTATACAAATTGAATTAGTGTATATCACCACTATTTTAATTAATGGTTATTCACTAAACTTTAGTGACATACTTTTAGCTATTTCAATTAGTGGTTTTTCATTAATTCATTAGAACATATTCACTAATGCATATTAAGAGAATTCGTGAAAAAATTCCCACGGGAAATGAAAGGTCTATTAAAAAATACGTAAATAGAATCTTAAGGGATGGTCAGCGTTCCCTTTTACTGTGTCAAAAAATACGATTTTCATCAAGAATGTCAAAAAATTGGGCATTTTTTTTGTTTAAACGGCAATAACGGTTAAACGCATACATTGGTGTCTTTGTCACAAAAATATGGTGTGCATCAAGGACTAAGTTGGCTTTTTTGCCTTCGGCTGTATGAAAAACTTGTGTAAATTAAATATAAATTTAAATATTGAATTAAAAATCGAAAGAAATTCATACGGAAGGTTTAAAACGTAAGGGAGAGCATACAAGTTTCATTTTTAAAATAATAATGATAATAATATTTTTAGTAATATTTGAATTAACTTGCTTAACTAATTTGGTCGGTAATTATTACTTATATTGATCAACTTTCAACTTAAACATCGTCATTCATTGAAGGATATAAAAATCTGTAAAAAATTTGGATATTGTTTTAAACACATCTGACAGCCTGACGTTCAGATTTTCGTTAAAAATTTATCTTTTCTTTATAAAAAAAATATATAAAATGACCATTTTCTGAGTCTGATATTAATTAAAGCTACTACAATGAATAAAACAGACGACCCGCATTTTACTGTGCGGCTTTTTAAACACTTGAAAGGCCAAATTTCGTTACTCATATACGAATGTACTTTTGTATATTTATACAATCCCGACTAATCGTATTGACAAAGTCAAAAAGTATTCAATAAATCGACGAAATTATTTTAATACATTTTATAACGTTTTTAATGCGAAAACAAAGATAACTTACATGGTTGGGTGCTGTATAGGAAAACGGTGAAAAGTCAAAGTGGCATCCTTCCTTTTAGAATTCTCACAATTATAAAAAGAACATTGATTTGCTGGCATTTTTACACTTAATGTTTATGTATTATTATACAAATGTAACTACACTGTACCAGTGTTTATAAATCACAATGAATGTATAATAATGTATAAAAACCGCGTTAGAAATACACAAAAAACATAGCACGTGCACTCGTGACCGCTCGCGACTGTTGAAAAACAAACAACAATCGAATCTGCCTATATAGTAAAAAACAATACAGGTTGTCTGCTTTATCCAATGCTTTGAATTCCCGCCCTTAATACGCACTTTTTAAATTACGTTGGAATTAAACTAATTTCAAAATTTTTGCTTTTTAACATTTAAAAAAATACTTACCATTATCTCTATCAAATTAAGTATAATATCTAGTTAAAAACATATATAGAAAATTAGCATAAACTTACCTGATTTCTAAGCAACGAAATTTGAAAAAAATTCGGGTACATTATGCATTATAGGTATCGTGTACAATTTTTTGAATGCTGTAAAAATTGTTTGTTAAGGAGATATAACAAATCGATATATACGCAAATTACAGGGATATTACTAAAAATCTAAAAATATTCAACAAATATGTTAATAAAAACCTGACAAAATTTTAACATATGATACTTGATTGATATGGAAAGAGCTGACAGAGCGATTCTTTTGACATCATGAATTTGAAACTAATTAAAAATTAATAATCACTTTACGCTAGTAATGATTATAAATATAAAATTCGTATTTGCGGCTACCCAAAAAACTAAATCATTTAAAGATAAAAAATTGTGAAAAAATTCACACTTTCTCTTTAAAGCAAGTAAAAGAGCATTACAGAGAAATTAAAAAATTAATTATTGTTATTATTGATAAATTTTTAAAAGTTAATTATTGTTATTTAAAAAACAAATACAGATTTCAATTTTTAGTTTCACATCTCCATCTAAAATTCAATTGAACAATAGTATATAATTTTGTGATACTATAACATTTTCTAGTACAACAAATAAATTAGTTACAAATAGGGTACAATAACAAATAATAAATCTTCGGTAACAAAACTTAACAACATAATTGAATAAATTAATTTTTAGAATTAGTTCGGTCAAATATATATTTAAACTAAATAATGCTATTAAAAGTTTAATGGTTTAAATGAATGATATTTTTGTTTTAATTTAATGTTGAATTTATTTATGGGATTTTTACAATATAATTATGTATATTTACAGAATTAAACAATTAAAAATTATCTTAAAAATTAATAATCATTAATTATACAACTAATTAATTATATAATTAATTAATTGTATAATTAATGATAATCTCGGCATTATCCATGCATCGGACAGATAGAAGGGAATACATCGCTTGGGGTACGTTCCTGCTGCGCCGCTAGCGGCGCCTAGCTGTTGGGGTACTAACTAACCGCTTAAGAAGGCTTCACATTTTGATGGGGCTCCGGCATTCTATTTAGGTTTATCTTCGTTGGTAGTACTTTTGAAAGTCAAGAACTATATTAACATTTTTTTATTATTAATAATTTTACAAATATATAGAAAATTGAATAATAAATATAGCTTCAAGTTCCTATGAGGAAGCAGCATTAAAATGCAAATAATACATGAAAATAATTCTGATATTGAGAATGAAATGAACAAAATGAATAATAAACAAGTTCTAAAATACCCACATATCATCTGTAAAAATAATAGCTTGTAAAGTATCTTGTTTGTAATATTACGTATAATATATTTAATGCAAAATATTTACATTTATTTCTTTCCTATTGATCATCTAATAATTCTTCTTCCAGTAATCGGCAGCAAGTGTCAACATTACATCTGCAGTCATTTTGAATTATCAGCGACGTTGCCAAATTATTATTTTTACCACAATATTCGATTACGAGTCTGAAGTTACCTGCGCGGTGCGATATTCCTCGTTATGACTTGAAGTTTGACACAAGAAGCAGAACACCAGCCAAAAAATTGAAAATACAAAAAAGAGAACCTGAAGATGCAATACAGATTGACAATAGAATAGAAATTGTTGTACCAAGTGAAGAAAATGATGTTATTGAAAACGAAGAATTAGATTTAGCTTCTGTTAAAGATTCAATTCAACTAGTACTTCATTCATTACTCGATTTTGATGAATACATTAATAACACTTTAGAAACTCAAGTTAAAGAAGGGCAAGAAATAAAAGTTTGTAAAATTCTTTTTGATTCTTGGTCTAATAGCAGAAGTAAGATATATTCAAACATTATTGTGAATAATCGTAAATAAAATTTTAATATTTATGAAATAAACTAATTTATATTTTTTCTTTTTACAGAGGTTTTGTTATGACAATTTTGTTGAATCATTTAAGCAGATCTTTGCAGATTGTTACAATACGATTGAATTATTGGATAAAAATGAGTTGAAGAATTCTAGTAAATTATTTGCTCATCTTTTATATACAGAATGCATAACTTGGGATATTTTGTCAATTCTAAAGTTAAACGAAAAGGTTACAACTACTGTAAAAAAGAATTTTATTAGAATTCTTCTACGTGAATTGTCTGAAAATATGGGCATTGTTAGATTACAAGAGAAACTTAAGTAAGTATAAGTTTTTGCGAGAAAATACAGATTGGTTTACAACGTACAAATACTTTGATTTTATATTTTTTTAGGGCTGAAAGATATATGTTTAAAGGATTATTTCCTTCTTATACTTCCAAAGATGGAGCTTATGCAGCTTTATTTTATAAATCTATTGGTCTAAAGGGTTTAAGGTATAACAATAAATTATATTTTATATCGTCTTAGTTTATATTTATATATTATAATTATAGTAATATACTAAATAGTTTATATTTATATATTATAATTATAGTAATATACTAAATAGTTAATATTTATATATTATAATTATAGTAATATACTAAATAGTTTATATTTATATATTATAATTATAGTAATATACTAAAGGATACCACTAGTAAATCCATGGAAGAATTGTCAAATCTTAGACGTACATCAAGCAATTCAAGTATAGCTTCAAACATTGTACATAAGACTGATACAAAAGTTAATGGCAAATTGACAAAAAATAAAAAACGTGTGTTAAATAAAAAGTTGTTAAAAATGCAGAAAAAAGAAAAGACTTCTAGCAATGATGAAGTAGAAATTAAAGCAATATCTCCAGAAATAAATCTTTCTCCTACTATTGTGGATGATAAACCAAATACTAGTAAGTTTTTAGATAATTTTATTATATTTTTTAAATCAAATGTAGATGATGTTACATTATTTTGCTTTTTATAGGTATATTGTTGCAAACTTTATCTTTGAAAATAAATGATGATGCTAGTACAGAGAGTGCACCAATTATTATTGAAGCAAATTTAAAAAAGTCATCAAATTCTTATGTTCCAAAAGCTTTGCAGGATCCTGAAGAAATTATTGGAACAAATGAAATTAGTAATAAAAAAGATAATAAAAACAAGAGCTCTGAAAAACCTGTTGATAATGCACAAATTAATGACCAAGAATTGAATTGTAATATACCTAAAGAATTACAAGAATTTTATGATGAAGTTACAAAAAGTTTTTCCGATTTAACGGAAAATCAAAAAAGTAATAAAAGTAAAAAGAACTAGGGGGGCCGAGCCCCCCTGCGCGCTGCCGCGCGCCTCGCGCGCCAGTTTCTGTTCTCAGGCGCAGCCTGTTATAAGTTATAAGGCACGATCGAATACAGCTCGCGCTTCGCGCTCGCACCGATGGTGGTTTTTATAAATTAAAAATGTATTTATAATTGTTAAATTTTAGATATTATTCTAATATTCTGAATCTCAATGTATTGAAGAAAAGAGTGTTGTTCTTCAAATATCTCAAAAATTTAAAAAAAAATATATTTGGTAAGAACGAAGTAATAGGAAACATATTTCTGAAAGAAGAGTTAACGTGATTTAAAAAAAATACATATATACATAATTTTCATATGTTTATATAAAACCATATAGTTTTTTTTACATTAATGTTTCTAAAGAATATTTGGTAAAACAATGTTAATGGCACATATATTTTGGACAGTAAAGGTAAGTAAATGTGATAAAATATTGCACAATTTAAATTTATATGAAACCATATAATTAATTTATTTATTCGTTATAGAGCAACATTCATATATATTGTTTAAATTTGTTAATTTTTTATTTACTGGTATAACTGTTTATGTTGATTATGTTCCTGAAATTGAAATTTAATTTAAGAAAAATAGTTAATATTATTTAATATTAAAGATAGGCTTCAATTTAGAAAAAATTCGTTATGTTTATTTAACGTTCAAGTCCAAATTTTTCAAGTTTAAAAACAAAGTTTTTTGTTTAATTATATTTAAAAATTTTAATTAAAATTTAATTTAAATTTTAGAAACATTTGGACATATTGAAAACATGCTTTATAGGGTTTGACGTTTAGATTTCTTTTAAAATTTTATTGTTTTGCGTGGTAAATATTTTTTATTGTTTTATATTTTTTTATATCAAATTTTGTTATAAAAATATTATTTTTTTTTAATAAATAAATTTTCTTATTATATTTCTTTTTTTTCTATTCAATTTTTTGTATTAAAAAATAAATAAAAAAGAGAATTGTTATAAATAAATATTTTTGTAATAAAATAAAAGAAATTTGAAATTCAAATTTGGATACGGGACGCGGGTTACATAAAATGCGATATACATTTTACTTACTATGTGTATATGCGATGGAGCTGATAGGCACTATTTAAACGGACAATAAATATAGCGGATAGTTAGTTTATTTATTTTATTGTGTATATAAAATTATCTATATATATATATATATATTTCGTATACACATAGTTTTTTTTTTATGATTTTCATCAAGTTTTACTGAGTGATATGAGTTATTCTAATATAAAGTTAAGTGAGCATTACAAAATAGCGGAAGCTCTTGTCCAGTATTTGTCCAATATTGGTAGTGTTTGAAAATAATAGAATAATAACTATTTTTGGATGGTAAATAATTTTTATTTATTATCTAGTTAATTTATTTATTGTATAAGATTTATATTTTATTTAAATTTGAATACATTAAGTTGTCAATAACTATAAGTAACATTTATTTTTTTACATTTTATTTATGTTTTAAATTGTTGAATACATTATAATTAAATTTAAAGATAATTTATAAGATAATTATGAATTATATTATTATTATTATTATTATTATTAAGATACAATGTACAATGTATATACTAAATACTGTTGTTAAATATGTCCTTGCCATTTGAATATGTGGTTGAATTGACAAATCTTATCATGACAGACACACACGGTGAAAACTTGCACTGCACATAGCATTACTGCACTCCTGTAATTATTCTTGTTCAGTAATATTGTATAAACAAATATTTACAGAAGTAGTGCTGATACAAGTTCAAACAGAGGTTTCTTAGCTAGTAGTTACGGTAGTGCTCTGCAATCATTGTCAACTTTCCAACATCTTAGTCATTCATTATTGAAGGTAAACGGTTTCACTCAACAAGCGTATCAGAAATATCATTCACATTGTTTAAAAGGTAAGATATTAAAAAATCTTGAATTTACTTTTTGTAACTAAGTTATAAATGCTTGATGAGATGATGATTATTATAATATGTTTTCTTTTCTTAGCTAAAGAAATCATGTTGACATAAATCACGTTGTTGTATTCATTATTTATAAAATTTACATAAAGTTATCATTCACTTTAGAATTCATGGAATCTCTTTTTATTTCAGTGTAAATAATGTGTAAATAACTTGGTATGGAGAAAAAGGTGAACACACTCTTCCAATTTTGGTCATTTCTCTTAAAGAATTTCAATTGCACTATGTACAAAGAGTTTAGTACAATAGCTTATGGAGATGTATGTGAAGGATATGAAGGATATTGTTATGGGTTTAAGTCTCTGTTTTGAATTTTTTTATAATTACGGTTTAGAACAAAAATTCAGACCACAACTTTATAAAGATTTTCAAGTGGAAACAGCGAAAAATTATAAAAGTGGTAAGTGCATTTATATACATAAGATATTCAGGATTTTTAGAAAGAAATTGTATTTTACGCTACAAATAAAATTTATATTTTGAAATTGTTCTATAGAATTATATTATTAAAAAAAATTAAATAAAAAAATATTGCTGTAAAGATTAAAATCATCTTTGTATATAAAACATAAATGTATAAGATTTAAATTAATTTTATTTAGATCAAGTTTATGGACTGGAAAATTTCTGTGCGCTTTTCAAGTATTATAAGTACTTTTAGATCAACTTCTTGTTGACACTAAATTATAAGAAAATCTCCATAAATTTAAAACTATCGAAGATTTTAGAGAAGTAGAGGTGAATTAAGTTATTAAAAAATTTTCTATAATTTATTGGAAATTATTGATTTTATGTTAAGATGCGAATTTTTAAATCTCGATTATCCAAATTATCATTAAATAAACATAATTGTATACTTTATAAATTTTAGCCTTAAATTAAATGAATTCTCGAGATCACTATACCTGCTATCGCCGCAACAGAAGCGTATTGGAAAGCGCAAGCGGTATTGAAGCTTCATCATCGGGAAATCGTGTACGCCGATTACCAGATGGATCGAACATAGTAACACTGTCGATTGCAAATAATTCTACAGCGTCTACATTGCAAGCTCAACCTCATCAAGCTCAAAAACAGAACGTAAACCTCTCGTAATATTGCAATAGAACGGGCTACATCGGCTCTGGCAGACTCTGTCACCCCAGAAGATATCATTGTCATCGAACCAACTTCAACAAGCGTAATCGAAAAATAGACACGATTCGGACGCTATGGGTAAATCTGAAGAAGTTGTCAAGACTACGAAAAAGTGAATGAGCTTACGAGTGGTAAGTCAACGATGATGGAACACTTTGAGAACACATGTAGATAAAATTTTCTGCATTACTAATTTTTAAAATTTGGTCATTATAATTTAACAGGGTGCTTTGACATCACTACAATTATTACTATCGTTGAGCTCGAACAGTGGTCCCGGTCTACAGCAATCGTAGCAGCTACCACCTCTATTACCAACGAGGCCATTTGTGTCATTAAGTAATACTCTTTGTACTAGTTTGTATGTACTAGAACAACAAGAGCCGTCATGATTTCAGTCAAAGTATTCGTTATCTAGCGATTCATTCCCTGAATAAAGAAATGCCTAATTACAGAGGCATATACCAGAATTATTCTAACCACGAGGTAGTTTTCATTTTCGTTTGTTTTTTTTTGTAATATATCTGTAATTTTATAATAAAACAATGAGAGAATTTGATTTATAGATTAGGAGACAAAGTGATAAAGATATATCGAAAATCAATGTCATCAAATGTACTGAATAATATGAAGACACAAGAAGCAAACGGTTTTAACCAAAAATTCAAACTTCAAAGAAAAAAATAGATAGTTCGAACGGAAAATGTGTTATAAAATTGTAAAAGTGAACTGAAAATACTTCTATAGTTTGCTTTGAATCTACTTATTACAATTGAATTTACTTTTAATGTTTATTTAGTTTGGAATGTGTAATATATAATAAAATAATATTTTATTTTATTATTATTATTAATAATGTTTATAGCTGTATGAACCCTCCTCGGGTTCTTGGTAATCTGAAAAATAAAAAAAAATTAATAATGTTCATTTTTTTCTCTGGAGTTTGAATGTTTTATTAAAACTGTTTGCTGCTTGTGTTTTTATATTATTCAGTATATTTGATGACATCGACTTTCGATATATCTTTATCACTCTGTCTTCTAATCGATAAATCAAATTCAGTAATTTATATATTATTTATATTTCATTATAAGTTTAAAAGAAACGTCTATATATTCCAGGGAAATCGATTCATCATTGAGATGACACAGTTTACCGAATCTCCTAACTGGTTTCATACCATAATTAGCAAGTAACCGTTCAACGTATCTCGCTCACTAACTTGCAGGTAATAATTCAGCGGCAATGGCTGACAAATTTCTTCTGATTCTCAATTTGATTATTACTTGGCGTTTTACAATGGCTTTTTCTCAGGATCCATACCATTGAATACTGCTTGACTGACTTGTCTGTTTGTACCACCTGAATTTAGTGCCTACTACAAGGAATTACTTGTTACTTCATTATCGTCCTCTATTTTCCAAAATATACTTATGATGGTTTAATAACCCACTGCATCAACATCCAAATAAACGAATTGGATTTCGCCTTCGTCATAATGTCATTAAGATATCGTAAGTCAACCAACGTTATTTATTTTCTACGTTTACATTTTAAAGGTTTGATATTATTTCATTGATATATATATATATATATACATATATACTAATTTATTGCAATTCCTTGAAAAACAAGTATTTTTTTTTATTAAAAACATTTAATTTATTGTTTTTTGTTTTTTTTTACAGCATTTAAGATAATAATAGTATTATCAATAATAAATATTAATACTGATTTTTTTTAAATCGAAAATAGACTTATAAAAAAACTAATGGATAAAACATTATAATACAAAAGAAAATATCCAGATTATTGAGTATAGCACCAAGTTTTCGTCTAGTTACAGCTGAATCATGGTTCTACCGACCTTGTTATAGCACAACAAAAATATGATTCCACCGATCTTACTGGAAATAGAACCAGCACCATCCGAAGGGTAGAGAAAACTACTCTTATAATTTCAGCTAAATTAGTTGAAAATTTTTCAAGATATTTGTGGAACACCGAATTTTTAAATTTCAAATTGATGATATTAGCGACTGCGAGTCTGTAGCGCCAAAAATAGTGGAAAATCATGTTACATAGGAAAAAGTTGCGTCTTTGTAATTAAAACATTTTGTTAATAGAAAGTTATTTGATAGGAGTTCTACATTTCGAGTTATTGTGCAAAAAATGAACGAAAGTCGTTTTTAGAGAAATTTTAAATTTATTATAGCATTAATATGGTTCCGCCGATGTAGCTGGACATAGAACCAGCACCTTCTTATATGTAGAGAAAACTAGCCTCAAGGTTTCAGTCAAATCGGGTAATAACTTTTTGAGATATTTGTGCAACAACGATTTTTTTATTTTTCAATTTTATGATATTTGCGTCTTTGTGAGTCTCTAGCGCCAAAATAGTCAAAAATCATGTATTATGTTAAGGGGATGTCGGAGCTATAGCCTCCATCAAAAGCCGCTCGATCTCTCGGTTTCGAATGGCGCTGTAGTCAGGTGTCGATTTCTACGATAAACGTACTTAAAACATAAATTATAAATTTTACAGCTACATAGAGCTGTTGAAAGATACTTTCCCCCCTAGCTATAACTAAAATTAAGGTAATTGTAATATTACTCTTGGCAGTAAATGTTTATTTTTTTAAAGAAATGTGAAATACGTTGCGTGTAGCATTACGGCAGATATAGATTCATTGAATATGAGACGTATTTCACATTTCTTTAAAAAAATAAACATTTGCTGCCAAGAGTAATATTATAATTACCTTAAGTTTAGTCATAGCTAGGGGGGAAAGTATCTTTCAACAGCTCTATGTAGCTGTAAAATTTATAATTTATGTTTTAAGTACGTTTATCGTAGAAATCAACACCTGACTACAGCGCCATTCGAAACCGAGAGATCGAGCGGCTTTTGATGGAGGCTATAGCTCCGACATCCCCTTAAATAGAAAAAAGTTGCGTCAATTTAATAGAAACATTTTGTCAATAGTAAGTTTTTCGCTAAGATTTGTATATTTTGAGATATTGTACAAAAAATGAATGTAAGTCGTTTTTAGATAAATGTAAACTTTGTTTTAGCTTTAATATGGTTCCGCCGATGTTGCTGAAAATAGAACCAGCACCTTCTTATATGTAGAGAAAACTATCCTCAAGGTTTCAGTGAAATCGGGTAATAACTTTTTGAGATTAAAAATATAATTTTTCTCGCCCAGGCAAAAGTTTTTAAATTAATATTGAATTTTGTCGGTCACGTAGACGTTAGCTCAGCAAGACCGACAAAATTCAATATTAATTTAAAAACTTTTTGAGATGTTTGAGGCACAACGATTTTTTTATTTTTCAATTTTATGATATTTGCGGTATTTGCGAGTCTCTAGCGCCAAACAGTCAAAATCATGTATTATGTTAAATAGAAAAAAGTTGTGTCTATTTAATAGAAACATTTTGTCAATAGTAAGTGTTTCGCTAAGATTTGTATATTTTGAGATATTGTACAGAAAATGGAATGTAAGTCGTTTCTAGATAAATGTAAACTTTGTTTTATCGTTAATAATGGTTCAGCCGATGTTGCTGAATTGAGATATTGTACAGAAAATGAATGTAAGTCGTTTCTAGATAAATGTAAACTTTGTTTTAGCTTTAATATGGTTCAGCCGATGTTGCTGAAAATAGAACCAGCACCTTCTTATATGTAGAGAAAACTACCCTCAAGGTTTCAGTCAAATCGGGTAATAACTTTTTGAGATATTTGTGGAACAACGATTTTTTCATTTTTCAATTTTCTGATATTTGCGTCTTTGCGAGTCTCTAGCGCCAAAACAGTCAAAAATCATGTATTATGTTAAATAGAAAAAAGTTGCGTCTATTTAATAGAAACATTTTGTCAATAGTAAGTGTTTCGCTAAGATTTGTATATTTTGAGATATTGTACAGAAAATGAATGTAAGTCGTTTCTAGATAAATGTAAACTTTGTTTTAGCTTTAATATGGTTCAGCCGATGTTGCTGAAAATAGAACCAGCACCTTCTTATATGTAGAGAAAACTACCCTCTAGATTTCAGTCAAATCGGGTAATAACTTTTTGAGATATTTGTGGAACAACGATTTTTTTATTTTTCAATTTTATAATTTTTGCGTCTTTGCGAGTCTCTAGCGCCAAAAATACGGGGAATAATATACTATGTTAAATGGGAAAAAGCTGCGTCTTTTTAATATGAATATTTTATGTCTTTATATTTTTTTTCGTAGAACGTGTCTATTTCGAGATATTGTACGAAGAATGAAAAAAATCCGTTATTTAAAGACATGTAAACTTTGTTATAACTTTAAAATGGCTTCACTGTTGAGGCTGGAAATAGAACCAGCACCTTCTTATAAGTACAGAAAACTACCCTCAAAATTTCAGCCAAATCGGGTAATAACTTTTTGAGATATTCGTGGAACAACACTTTTTTCGATGGCAAGAATATAAGGCTCTCCCGTATAACGGTCGTGCCTAAAAATTGCGACATGAGAGAAAAATGAAACATTTCTCCTCTTCATCAGATGTTGAAGAAGAAACGTTTCCGCAGCGTTTGCTTTCACCAACAACTGCAACTTTTAAAATGTTAGCGGACATTTGCCATGTTGCTCAAACGTTTCTTCAACGTTGTAGCAACTTTTATAACAACGTTGGAAAGTTGCTAAAAAAACGTTGCCACAACGTTGCTAAAACGTTGTGTGCTAGTAGGACAGTTATCTTTCTCTATCTCTCTCTCTCTCTCTCTCTCTCTCTCTCTGTCTCTCTCTCTCTCTCTCTCTGTATGTATAGATAGTTGCCTGTCTTGTGTTTTCTGCATTGATTTCGCCCACGGGCGTTTTTGTAGGTCCATTCTTGCATGCGCCACGTTGCAAGACGCTACGGTGAGTGTTTTCATTGGTTTTTATTGACGTCTTGCACTCTGGATCTTCGAATTCCTACTTCATACATTTGGAAATTAGATTTTGAACAATTTTCTACATGGTATCACCTAACGAAAATTTATAATGCACTCTTTAACTGGTGGCGCTATCTCTGAGAATCTCCCACAGGTTACGACTAATAAACGGAAGTGCAAGAGATTGTACGTAACATGAGTAAGGACAATGAGATTCTTCTAAGCTGGCTTACGCGTGAGCTAAATAAGGAAAAAAGCGACACTCTTCGATCTACTGTGAATGCGTTTCGTGACGCCATCAACCTACTTTCTACGACGTACTCCACTTAACTTGCCGCTGCGACGCCTCACGTCCACCTGCGCCGACTCAATTGCAGAGTTTTCTAATATTTTTTTTTATTATTATTTTAACGTCGCTCTTTTTATACTCCAAAGTTTTCTAATATAATTACAAAAACAAAAGATGTTTTTATTAATTGTCGTAACAACTTAGAACGACTAAATCACATTACTATTACAAGCTTGTTCTCGGGTTCTGCTGCATCGTCTCGAACTACATATGCTAATGTTGTTTCTCTTTCTAGAGCCAAAAATTCTTCTGCGGTCCCATCTACGTATGGACCCCTCGGGATCCCCATCAGCTCCCACTCAGCAGGCTGTGTTAGTAGGATGATTATTGGACTATGTGAGGACTCGAAGAATAAGTATGATTCTTCCAACTCCACGAGGGAGGCCCTCAAAAAATGTGTAGATCCGATAAAATTTAAATTGGGTATCAAACGTATTTATAATTGCTCACGTAATTCGGTTGCTATTGAAGGGCATAATATTATCTCCTCCTTCTTTTTTAACAGTGCCGCGGTGAGTAAGATTGACCTTGAAGTTAAGCCGGTTATTAAATTAAATCCGAGGGTGATCATTCACGACATTCCGGTATGGCGGAACAAAACTTCAAAGATGCTGTTGCTGCTGACTTTAGAATGGTATATTTGTATCCCCCTCGTGAAGGTAAGTTGTTTCGTTCCTGCATCCTTGAAACAAAGCCGGATTACCGGGTAGTTTTGGTCAGCCGTGCAAAGGTTAACATTCGTTGGTCTTCTTGTAATTTGGAGGACCCCTATTTCTATCTTGCAATGTTTTAACTGCTGTGGATTTAATCATCTTGCTAAGGATTGTAAGAAAAAACTCTCATATCAGTTTTGTGCTAGTGATCACAAGCCCAGTTACTACAGTTGCTGGCACAACTTAATCGGAATGTAATCATGCTGCTAACGATAAGCATGGTTGTCCAATTTTGCGCAAGAAACTATGGTATAAGATGTCATTTATTAATTATGGCTAATATCCGTATTTCTAGAGCTAGGCAAAACCTCGGACCAGCTACTGAATATTACACTTAGACGACATTGAACATGTTGTTACTACGCACAATCTACATAGTCTAGGAATCAGCGAGTCTTGGTTAACAGCATCTGCGACCAGATTTCAAACACAAACCCCTGATTTCACGCTTTTTCGTGCCGATCGTGTTGGTAAGGTGGGGGATAGAGTTGCTTTGTACGTCAGGAATTCTATAATGTCTCGTTTTTATTGTAATTGGTAGCAATCTTCATCTCATTCAAAACGTCCTAAATTCTTGCTTCTTGAGGTAATTTTTCCTAACGTCAAACTTTTGTTTGTTGTAATTTACAGTCCACTAAAGGCTGGTTATTGGGATTGCGATGATATTATATTCATGGGAGATTTTAATATTGATTGGACAACTTCCTCGACTCCGAGAGCAATCCTTAGTGAGTCGTTGGAGACATGTGGATTGGAGCGGATACCATTTAATGGTACGCATCATTTGCGAGAACCGGCTCCTGTTCGGCTATTGACTATACATGTGTTAGTAATCGGTCAAGGGTTATGTCCTTCAAGCAATGCAGACACTCTGAAATTTCCGATTATGATGTTCTGAACTCAACGGTGTCTTATGAAGCACCGGCTGGTGTGGGCAGTTTTAGATTCAGTCGCTACTTCAGGAATCATGACATTGCTGCATTTGAGCATGATTTATCGTCTCTGGACTAAGCTCAACTTAATAATACTTCTTATTTACATTTTAAGGTCGCTCTTTATAATCGCCGTATTATTGATTTGTACGGTATCCATGCTCCACTGCGTTCTTTCAGAGTCAAACGTAAGCCATGTCCGTGAATTTCCATCAAAGAAAGAGTTCTAAGTCATCGAAGAAATAAAGCCTGTAAAGGCGAACGTATAGGAGGTCTGGTCACCTGCATGATCATCGCCCTTATAAGGTACTGTGCAACCTCACTCAAACTGCTCTGCGAAATGCTAAACATAATTACTTCAAAACCAAGCTAAGTAATTGTGCTGATGGACCGAAAATGTAAAAGATTATTGACGATCTGGGTCTAAGAGCCTCCCATACCAGTCTAGGATAGCTTCCCATTGCTCCTGGCAACTTGAATGAGTACTTTGTTGGCTCTGGTTCTGTTTCAGCTTGTAGCTTCTATTATCACTATGCTCCTCTTACTCCTGAAAAAAAATTCTTTTTTCAAGCATGTAGATACTATGGAATTAGTGAGTGCTATTAAATCTAGGAAGTCTAATGCGATTGGTACTGATGATCTCCCCCTCGACTTTATTAGAAAAATCGCCTAAGAAAATGCGGTGATTATATCCCTTCTGATGTTAGGCTGACCCTAATCAAGACCTTAGTTTTGCCCTCTTTGCCCGGGGCTCTTATTTGATCTCTTAAATCAGCTTATTGTGAAGTTGTCTCGATGTAAGAACGCTGCTGTTAGATACGTATCTAGTTTGAGAAAATTTGAACATATTTCGTCAATCTGGATCTAATCGCGGACCAAGTATTTTGAATAATAATCTTAATGTCAATATGCTAAAATAACCATCTTTTTTTCTTTCATCGCAATTGAAAACTTTGGATACTTCAATGACAATCAGATTCTTGGATGATAAATACTCTTTAACTTCTTCAAACCAAGCTCTTAAATGTACTTCAGTGACAGCAACACGTGTAAGACTTAGGTGCTGAGCCGTTCAAGTGACTATATTAGGATGACGTCTGCAGAATTCCTCATACCAGTGGCGTCCTGCGTGATTATCAGTAAAACATGTCTTTTCAACTAGTTTATTTAAATATAATGCTACACTGTCAACCAATTCCATTTTTGTCACAGGATAACCTCTTCTCGCTCTATATAATAACCAATTTACAATTTCCTCCTCCTCTTGTACTAACAATACAGCTGCAGGGTCAGTTTTGTCATTTCGTTTACTGTGATTATTAACCACTCGATAGAAACTGGTTAACCTTTAGAGGGCCGTAATAGATAACTCATACATAATTTACCACATATCATCTGAAATCCATAAAATCAACTCGATTATCTACCATTTACGTACTAAAAATTATTTTACCTCACAAACCTTAGAATTCATCGATGCATATTTAAGTTTAATTATTGTTGTGCTACACTTACAAATTTATTTATGATTTCTGCTAACAACAATTTCACCTTTTTCAAGAAAGGAGAGGAATTGTGCGTAGACTTTAGTTTATTTGTCGAATTCAAGTAATCAATATTTTGGTTATGTTGATAAACACAATTGAATATAGTCGTAACCAACTTCACACGGTGAAGTTTTTTCTACTGTCAGCGAATGAAGTGAATGCAGTTAGATACTGCGATGGTTTTATGTGCATTTGTAAAGCAAAAAACAAATATTGTGTGCTCAAAAAAAAATAAATAAACTGTTTGCATTAGTATTCTGGTTGAAAACTAAACAAATTAGTATTGTACCTGATACAGATTTGCACCCTTTAAAAGAAGAATGTGAAATTGCTGGAGTCAAATACGACAAGAAATTTTATAAGACGAAAGTTATAAGAAAGAGTTGTAATTATAGTACAAATACTACAAAATATGTAAAATAGTACTTAAATGATCACAAACTGTTGTACAATGAAATTTAAAATACGAAAATTCATTAAAAAACACTTTAATATACACTTATTTTTCGATGAACTAAAGTAAATGATAATAAAATGGATAAATAAAATTTAAAAATTAAAACTAGCAGATGAAATACAAAAGTACTATAAAAGAATATGAGAAAAGAAAAACATACTTTTTAGAAATAATAAAATTAATAAAATAATAATAATACTTTTAAAAAAATAATAATAATACTTTTTCAAAAAATAAAACGTGGAAAGAGAAAAAATGTTTGAAACATAAAAATAAAAAAAAGTATAATATAGCAAATAACAGCATGAGAGGGAACCAAAATAACAACAAAAATCATAAAAGGAGAGAAGTATTTACTTAATCCGTAGCTTTAATGAGAAATTAAAAATGTAGTTAAAAATATAAATATATAGATAGTACGAATGCCATTCTACATATATATATAGAATTTATATCAGACCTATACAATTTAATCAGCCTAAATATAATTTACAATATCTAACATTTATTTTCCAGATGATACACAATACTTGGAGTGTATAAAGGTTACCACTGAGGGTGAAATATTAATTAAAAATAAAAATACAAATAAAAAATTGGCTCATGTGAAAAGAAGCAAAATTTTAAAAAATAATAAAAAAATCAAAAATTTTAAAAAGGATGAAATTATAAGAAATAAAAACAGGGAGCTGTATAAGTCCTTCACTATTTGAAGACTCCGATTTAGAAGCTTATAGTTCAACAAAAACATCCACGGTAAATTTTACTAAAATAAAGTTAATTTTTATATATAAGAATAACGTGTATTTGTTTGTGTATGAGTATATACGTAAACTGTTTTTATATTGCGATAAGTAAAAATATAATCTTGTAGAATAAGTCACTCGGACAGAAATGATACAAAGGCGGAGAAGGCAACGGATGTCGACAGGCATCAATGATACAAACGATAGCACTAAAGAAAGATCGCGCAGTGATAAGATCACGAAAGAGGGAACTGATAGAAAACATAATAAAAAAGGGAGTACAAAACACTGGAAATGAAGGCAAAAAATCTACAAAAGTAGAAGACAAACGAAAAAGAATAGATGTGGAATCAGCCAAAAGGTGAGACTGCAAAAAGACGCAGGAGAAACCAAATAAAAAAAAACGAAAAGGACCGTGAAGAAGACGCTGTGATAAAGATACATGCAAAAACGACAAGTCACAAGAAAAAGTCAAAATACGAGTGTTTCTGTCTGCCATGAAGAGAGCGAAGAAGAGAGTGAAAACAGTAACGAAGATGAGTTACCTGCAAATGAATCTGATAGCAACAAAGAGAGCGGAGACGAAAAAGAACGCGAAAGAGACGAAGCCCGAGAGTGAGAATGCGAAAGGGATAGAGTACGAGAGAGAGAGAGAGAGAGAGAGAGATCGCGAAAGAAAGAGAGCTCAAAAAAGATCACAATTTATTGATAGAAGTCGCTTCAGATCGCGGGAAAGATAGGAGGATGTAAGTTTATTATACTTAATCCGTTGATATATATATATATATATACATATATATTATAATCGATACATTGATCACATAATACGAGTTGTAGAGAATTACCTTAAAGTATATACTTCGTCTAGTTGATATTGAAAAGTCAACACACTATCACTATTACGATTATGAAATTTGCTGCAATAAATTATTTTATATATGCAAATTAAGAACGATATGTATTATGCACGGATTTTGAAACATTTTAAACGTAATAGAATATTATGCACCCTAATAGAAAATGTTGACATTACTTATTCGTAAATCACAAACATTCTAATAACTCATTATTATCAATAATACATAGCGAAGAAATAGTAATAAATTAATAAAACGATTGTACAAATTGAGGCCATACATTAAGTTTACAAAACGGTGAGTAGACGACATCTGTTTTTAGGTTAGATTATTTCGATTCAACCGGCCAATCACTCGACTCTCCTTGCGACCGCACAACCGCGACGCACGTGGTGCCGCCGCTACGGCCATTAATATTCCGTTAAGAACATTTTTGCGACACGTATATAGTTGAACATATATACGTTGATTTTACTAATGCTCGAGCTTCGTCAACTGCAATTATAGTTGACAGACGAAAAATTTAAAATTGCACGTGGTCCTACGAATATTTTAATTAATTTATTATATATATAGGATTTTGCGTATCTTCGATTTTATATACCAGATTATCTTGAGATGCTCTGTTTTCTTCAAAAAGTTGGTCGTTGTTCTAAGAAGTATATGGATTATTATTATTGTTTACGATGCAATAGTGAATTATAAATTTAATTTTGTAATATTAGTTTAAGCAGTTAGTTTTGATTTTTTATATCTTTTAAGGTTGGAAATAATTATTTTATAGTTCGTAAAGAACTCTTTTCTATACAATTGATTTTTAAAAACTGGTTCGAAGTCGAGAGTTACATGAATAAAATAAAAAATACGATGACCGAATTAGCTGTATACTAAAGCTTACGTGATTTAATAATTATTTAAAATACAGGTAATTCTCAATATGTATATATATATATATATATATATATATATATATATATATGGGAGATTCCATGTGAAGTGATCCAGTTAAAAAATAAAATTTTGTTTTAATGTATGGAATCAGTAAAAAACTACTTGAATAGAGTGTAACTAAATTTTTAGACCTGAATTTCAATTAGTACCAGAGTTGTAGCCAATCAAAAAATCGAATTTTTTGAAAAAATTGACTTTTTGGCCATGTTTATCACTTAATAACTCAAAATCTAACAATTTTTTCTTATATACATTGAATTTGAAAAAGTTTATCAATTTCAAGAAGAATCAGTTCAAATATTTCATTTATTTTATTTTAAAACTTTGAATATAGTTATAATCAATAAAAACCTTTATAGTAAAAAAGGGTTGTACGATCAAAAATATTTTATCCATCCAAGAATCTAATTCATCGATGATTAATTACCTTCATAATGGTGCAAAGTTTGAGTGCGGCAGAGCATATCAGACAAAGTTATGGTGTTTTTAGGCAAATTTCTTAAAAAAAGAGAGCGAAAGCATTTTTATGAAGAAAACAAACTAACCGTATACTTGCATTCAAACAATATGGCACTATTATTCCTCAATATTACTAAAATATACTATTTATTGTTAGTCACAGATACATTCTAATCTCTAAGTTGCTTACAAACACAAAACAGTAGGTATAAGCAGTTATACCTGTTATATAATTGGATAAATACCTGAAACTTTTTATAATTCCAATAAATCCAATTATATAACAGGTATAACTAAAAGTATCAGACTTAAATAACAACTAAATAAAAGTATCAGTAACTAACACTAAATAGTATATTTTAGTAATATTGAGGAATAATAGTGCCATATTGTTTGAATGCAAGTATACGGTTACTCTGTTTTTTTCATAAAATGCATTTGCTCTCCTTTTTTAAGAAATTAGCCTAAAAGCACCATAACTTTGTCTGAAATGCTCTGCCGCACTCAAACTTTGCACCATTATGAAGGTAATTAATCATCGATGAATTAGATTCTTGGATGGATAAAATATTTTTGATCGTACAACCCTTTTTTTTACTATAAAGGTTTTTATTGATTATAACTATATTCAAAGTTTTAAAATAAAATAAATGAAATATTTAAACTGATTCTTCTTGAAATTAATAAACTTTTTCAAATTTAATGTATATAAGAAAAAATTGTTAGATTTTGAGTTATTAAGTGATAAACATGGCCAAAAAGTCAATTTTTTCAAAAAATTCGATTTTTTGATTGGCTACAACTCTGGTACTAATTGAAATTCAGGTCTAAAAATTTAGTTACACTCTATTCAAGTAGTTTTTTACTGATTCCATACATTAAAACAAAATTCTACTTTTTAACTGGATCACTTCACATGGAATCTCCCATATATATGAATTAAAAATTACCTCCTAATCCAAATATGTAGCCTTTATAAAATTTACACTGAGTTCCGCTGTCAGTGCATGCATCAGTTGGGAAATAACAGCAATATATGCTATATAAGTGTTTAGAATCAAAGTCGTTGATATCTTTTGGTTTAATATGATCATTATCACGTCGATTAAACAGTATTTCTTCTACGTTAACGAATCTGTTTACTAAACGTTCATTTGTAAACCGCATTCCCGCAATCATTTTGATAAATAATAAATATTTTTGTCTTTTACTAACTATATTTTAATGAACTATTAACAATAGACTTTTATATTCTAAATATAATTTTGTTCATTTTTTTGGATGTAATACGCACATATCATTATCAGTTATCACATTTTGTCTGTCTGCACCACGAGATGGTTGGCGCAGTTTTCTACCCATTGTACAGAATTATAGTTGTCTGATATGTATGTATGTATGTATAAGGGTCTGTTCACTGTTGTGTTGTGTCATGCGTTGGATACCTTTTGGCACTCACCGTCGGTCCGCTCATTCCAGAGTGTTCCAGACCACTTTTGAACTAGACCAAAAATTAAAGATTTTATGTATATATGTCTGTCAGAAAGTTATTTTCTATTTTTTAAAGTTTCATAGTTTATACTTCGATGACTTGAAACTACGTTTGAGTATCCTACCTAATTTATAAGTGGCGCAGAACGCCGTGGAAAAAGCGGACTGACGGTAAGCGGTAGTACATAGATGAATGAGTATACATGACACGCCGTTTTCTCTGTACTGTGTAGCACTAGACAGACCTTAAGTATTGTGTTAATTGTGATGATACTGAGTATTATTTACTATCTAACCTATTCGCGAAATCGGCTAAATATTTTGATCAAGATTTTCATTTACTCTTTCTATTTAAATGATTAATTTTAATAGTAAATGATTTAATTACCTCTTTAGTTTTTCAATAAAATCAGTGTAATTAAAATACTTTGCAGTTGTGCGCATATTTTAATTCATTTTAGAATAATGTAATACTGGTTTCATTATTTTGTCCAGCATTGGAAATTATTATTTAAACTTTTAATAAATAATAGATTGGTGAGTAACCAGAAGCTCAATTTATTAAATAATGTGATTATATTTATTAACTTTTAAAATAAATTAATCCAATGAATTTACAGAAAGGAACTAACTGTAGTACAGCTTAGCAACTATGAATTATAATGTTATTTATCAAGCATTATCTGGCAGATAATAAATAAATGATTGTTTAAACATACCATTAAAAAACGTTGAAGATGGGTGATGAGTATAAAATGAATCTCCGACTTGGAGATGAAGCTATATCTTCAACAACCTTACGTCGTTACAGAAATCGACTTTCCAATGCAAATGCTAACAACAAGCAGGTCCGTTTTATTTCTATAAATAAAAATACTTTTTGATGTAGCACAATTATACAGTTTTGTCTATTTACATATTAGAACTCTACTTTTATATCAAATACGTACCTTTTGATTTATTGAGGATAATAATATTTTTGGGCGAGTCAAATATTCGTTGATAATCTGCATACTATCCAATACTAAATTACATTTGTAGATATATATGTAGAATTAATAGTCTTGCTTTGTGCTAAATGTTACTTTAATTTTTATTTTATGATCTAACTGTTTAAGCAGACTTTAATTTCATTATGACTTAAAAGTACAAGCCCGAGTTAAATCCTTAAAAATAAAACAGTCTTTAAATTATATTTATTTAATTTTTAATTTTTAATTAGCAATATGTTGAATATACTTTCCTAGTGTTACCGTTGAATTAAAGTTCATTTAACAATCATTGTAGGTGACAGCGTAGCATTCATTTTTTGTCTAAAACCACTTGTCGCAGACTTTCTAGATTATGAGTCACCCATATAAGCCCAAGTTAGAGGTCTATGGTCTTTGATACCATTTAATCCTGTCAAGTAAGACTTTTTCTGAAACAAATATAAAAAAACTAAAATTTTTAATTAATTTATCTAATTTTAACTGATTTTTCAAAAACAAATTGTATAAAACTTACCTTTAAAGAATTAAAAACTCAATGTACTCCATTTAAATGAAACCAATTATATTTATTAATGTCTTCTCAAAATTTCATTCAGTTTGAATTGTTTGTATTGAAAAACCAGAGCTTTAGATACATTTACATTGTATCGCATAAATACTCTGTAAACGCGCCTAAAGCACACCCTACGATATGCGTATCCCTACCCTTAACGGACTCACTCCTGCTTGGTCGAGTGTTAGAGAAACACTATGTTATAAGCTCTTTATTATGATACTAATAAAACCATATTGAACTGATTAACTGTATTATTTCAACATGGTAGCAGAGCGTGGTTGACAAATTATTAGTTCATTAAAAGTGCAGAGAAAATATAAAGGTAAAACATTGTCGAAAAAAGAATAAGTAAGGAGACCGTGCGCGACTAATCAAAAGCCACGTGGTTCAGTGCAAAATTTAAGGTTAAGCACAAGAGAAAGTAGATACATACTTAACAAAGTTAAATGAATTATGTGAACAGTTTATTAAACAAACTAATAAAAGAAGACGAGGATAACGAATTAAGTGAAAATAAAGAAAGTGAAATGAGACTAAATAAAGATACTAGAAATTACATAAGAAAAGTGGTTTTAAGTACATCAAAAAAGGTGGTAAAATTAAAGAAATAAATTTATGAAAACATTAAACGGGAAAAAGAAACAGAAATGGCTCGACAAGCGAAAATAGACGACGTAACAATTCCTATATTTGATGGCGCAAGCTATAGTAGTTGGAAATTCAGTCTAATGAATATTTTCGAATACAAAGAATGTGTAGAACCAGCAAAAAGAATGAAATTAGACACTGAAAATGAAGCAACCTGGAAAAAAATAGATTTAAAAGCAAAAACGATTTTGATAAGTGCTGTGTCAGATAAACAACTTGAGTACTTAGGTGAGTGTACCACGACACTAGACATGATAAAAAAACTTGATAAAATGTATCTAAACAAATCTACAACTCTACAGATAATTAATAGAAATAAACTAGAAATGATAAAACTGAAAAATTATAGTAACGTAGAAGAATTTTTTGTCGATTTCGAAAAAGGATGCAACGAGTTGAAAGCAGCAGGAGCAAACCTCGCAGAAGAAGAAAAAATGAGGTATTTGATCAGAGCATTGCCACCAAGCTATAGTTATATTGGTGATTTTATTGACTTGGTACAAGAAGACCAAAAAACAGTGGACTTAGTAAAATCGAAAATTCTAGAGAAAAGCTTGAACACAAGTGACTCAGAGAAAAAAATAAATGCAAGTATGTTTAATGTAAGAACCAAAGGAAAATGCCATGGATGCGGTAAATATGGACATTACGTGAAGGAATGCAGACAAACACAACAATGCAGCCAAGGACGAGGGGAATCTCCGTCTACAAGAGGCCAACGAGGTTTATCACGAGGATACGGCAGAGGCGGAACATCCAGAGGTCACAGCCGTGGACGAGGCTCCTACAACAATCAACGACCTTCAAGCGATCAGCAGGAACGAGAGTCAATAGCGGAAGCATGGTCTACACAGGTAGTTCAAGTAAATGTGAATAAATTAAGTGATAGTGAAAATAAAAATTCAAATGTGATCGAGTGGCTGTTAGACAGCGGATGTACGCATCATATTGTAAATAATATCGAATATCTGTACGACTATCGTGAACTAGATAAACCTGTAGATGTATTGTTACCGGATGATAAAATATTAAAAGCGCCGAAAATAGGTGTTGTAAAAACAATGTTTAAAACATACTATAATGAAACAGAAGTCCATTTAGAAAATGTATTTCTTGTAGAAGGCTTGAAAAGAAATTTAATACGTTTTTCAAAAATTACAGAAAATAATCTAATTGTAGCGAAAAATGATTTTGCGAAAATCTATAATAATAAAGGAAAATTAATAGCGGTAGCGACGAAAAATAATGGTTTATATTGCATGGAAAGTTTTTGTAGTGATTTAACTGGAAATATACAAATAAATAATGTAAAACTGACTGACAAAGAAAAATGGCATAGAACGCTGGGCCATGTGAATTTACAATATTTACAAAAATTAGTGAACGAAAAATTGGTTGAAGGTTTACCTGAAACTTTGGAAAAAGTTGATTTTAAATGTTCTAACTGTATTCAAAGTAAAATGGCTAATATACCGTTTAATAATGAGCGCACAAAAACAAAACAAATCCTTGAATTAATACATACTGATCTAAATGGACCGCATAACACCCTTGGTCACGGTGGTGAAAAATACTTTTTAACTTTCATCGACGACTATAGTAAGTGTGCAAAAATTTATTGTATTAAAAGTAAAGATGCGACTGCTGGCTGTT
Organism: Theocolax elegans; assembly: GCA_026168455.1. Taxonomy (NCBI): domain Eukaryota; kingdom Metazoa; phylum Arthropoda; class Insecta; order Hymenoptera; family Cerocephalidae; genus Theocolax; species Theocolax elegans. The sequence goes on along the minus strand of CM047431.1, from coordinate 35,569,653 downwards.
TTATAGAATTTATAAACCTAGTAGAGAATCAGTTTGGTAAATGTATAAAAAAGTTACAATGTGACAACGGCAGAGAGTACTTAAATAAAGAAATATTTAATTTCGCGAAATATAAAGGTATAGAAATTGTGCCATGCCCACCGTATGTACATGAACTCAATAGAGTGGCAGAGCGATACAATCGATCTGCTATGGATATGGGTAGATGTTTGGCTAGAGAGTCAAAATTAAATCTTAGATATTGGCCTGAGATAATGAATACGGTAGCTTATTTGAAAAACCGCATAATAGCCAATACATTAGAAAATAAGACTCCCTACGAAATATTTTTTAATAAAAAACCAAATGTAAGTCACTTAAAAATTTATGGTTCTAAAGTATATGTACGGAAACCAGAAGTTCAAAGAAATAACAAATGGGATGACAAAGCAAATATCGGTATTTTGGTAGGATATAATAGTAACAGTTATAAAGTACTTGTAAATAATAAAATAATAAATGCTAGGCATGTTAAAGTCATAGAAAATGAATCTGAATTAATTTGTGTAGACAGTAATGATGAAAATGAAATAAGTTTAAAACTTAATTATGAGACATATGAAAATACCGATACCGTTGAAAATAAAAAAATAAGCTCGCCTAATGAAGATGGAAATTGTCATAAATACGCTTTAAAATCACCTAGAAATAAAGAAAGTAATGCGAAATGTAATCAAGAACAAAAAACTAAAGAAAAATTAAATGTCCAAAGAAAATCTGAAAGGAAAATAAGCCCGGTTACTCGATTTGGAAATCCCGTAGCGCATACTATTTCTGTAAATTTTGTAAATGCTGGTGTCCCGAATACTTTTGAGGAGGCAATTAACAGTAACGAAAATGAAAATTGGGTTAAATCAATGAACGAAGAAATTAAAAGCTTGAACGAAAATAATACTTGGATTTTAGTTGATAGAAAAGAAGCAAAACATGTAATAGGTGTAAAATAGGTGTATTCTAGAAAGGCGAACGGTAGATATAAATCGAGATTAGTAGCAAAAGGTTTTCAACAAAATAATGTAATCGATGATTTGTACTCCCCAGTCGCGAGCGGAAAAGCTTTGATATTTTTGTTATCCTATGAATGGCTTAGAAATAGAAGAAGTAGATGTAGACTCAGCGTTTTTAAATGGCGACATCATTGCGGAAGTTTACATAAGTCAACCTAAAGGGTATGAGGACACAACAGATAGAGTCTGTAAATTACAAAAATCGATGTATGGATTGAGTGAAAGTCCGAAAGATTAGTATAAATGCTTTGACGAGTACGTAGATACCTTAGGGTTTAAAAGACACAATATTGAATTATGCCTATATGTTCATGGAGAAGGAGATAATACGGTATACCTACTAAATTACGTAGATGACGTAATGATGTGTAGTAAAAGCAAATCTAAGTTACAGATTATAAAAGAACTATTGGCCAAAAAGTTTAACATCAAAGATTTAGGCAAAATTAAAGACTACCTTGGTATAAATATCAATTATAACTGTCAAAATCATAGCATGGAATTAAATCAAACTAAATACATAGTTTCATTAGCGAAAAAATATGAAATAGAGAAAAGTAAGCTATACAATACTCCAATGGAAACTAAGTTAAAACTAGAAAAATCAAACGTAACTGAAGAAAACATTTTGTATAAAAACCTGTTAGGTGCTTTACTTTACATAAGTTCAAGTACTAGACCCGACATTAGCTATAGCGTAAATTACTTAAGTCGCTTTCAAAATTGTTATGACAAAACACATTATAAGTATGCTCTAAGAATTTTGAAATACTTGTTAGAAACGAAAGACTTGAAATTATGTTACAGTAAAAACACCATATGCGATATACTAGATTGTTATGTAGATGCCGATTGGGCAGGAGACATTACAGATAGAAAATCCACTACAGGGTATATAATTAGATTTTACGGTAATGTAATTTACTGGAAATCGCGCAAACAAAAATGCGTCACGAAAGCCTCAACATTTGCCGAGTATGTAGCTCTTTCGGAGGCAGTAACCGAGATCAAATATATAAAAGAGGTGATGAAAATATTTAAAATAAATTTAGTAGAACCGACTAAAATATTTGAGGATAATTCGGGGGCTTTAAGTATAGCTAAGTATGGTAACTTTACCAAAAACTCTAAACACATCGAAATACAATACTATTTTGTGCATGAATATGTGAAAGAAAAAGAGATTGTAATTTGTAAAATAGATTCACAAGAAAACATAGCGGATATTCTTACCAAAGCCTTATGCCGAGAAAAATTTGAAAAGTTTCGAAACTTAATGTTTGTAAAATGAATGATACAATGTAAATGTAAGAAGGCATATTGAAAAACCAGAGCTTTAGATACATTTACATTGTATCGCATAAATACTCTGTAAACGCGCCTAAAGCACACCGTACGACATGCGTATCCCTACCCTTCTCCAACGGACTCACTCCTGCTTGGTCGAGTGTTAGAGAAGCACTATGTTATAAGCTCTTTATTATGATACTAATAAAACCATATTGAACTGATTAACTGTATTATTTCAACAGTTTGAACCACAGAGATTCCATGCAGGAGCGTCAACTGACTTAGGAAAAGCAAATAATTTTCTTCAAGAAGAGTTACCAGAAGTCGTGCCACAAAAATAGATGTAATGGAGGTTGAAGTGAGTCCGCTATATTCTTATAATTTGTAATATTTTTACTTGAACTTATTGCGAAAAATGAGTAGCGAATTAACTAATAAATGAAAATGTTTTTTAGAATCAAATGGATACAAATTCAGAAGGTCCAAATTTTAATTATGAAGAGGAAATTGCAGCAGCATCGTTTCCGCAAGTTACTTTTAAGAAACAAAAAGTAAGCTATATAATTAATTGTTTTTTTAACTATAAACCAGGAATTCTTTAAAAGCTGTGTTACTACAATGTAAAAAAACTTTTTGTGTTGTGACATTATGTTGCAACACTATACAAGTAATCCTGCATGGCCAGATGAGTGAGTACTAAAATAAATTGTAATTTCTATTTAAATTATGTAGGGAGCATCAAGACATATTTACTAATGCAAAAATATTTGTGTGCAATATATATATATATATATATATATATATATATATATATATATATATGGGCTATTTCACGTCAAGTGGTACGATGAAAATTTTAAATCGCTCCAAAATTTGAAAACAGGCTGGAAATATCTTTCAGAAGATAGAAAAAAATTTTTAGGTGTTAAAAATAATTTGCCTAAGAGTTATTCCACCATAAAAAATGGAAATTTTTCAATTTTTTAGAAAAATTTCTATTTTCAAAGCCATTTATCTCAAAATCTATTCATTTTTTTGAAAAAACATTAAAACAACTTTTGTTCAAAATAATCTTTAGAACTTATCTACCTGGGTTACAATTCTTAATTTTAACATCTCGAAGAGATAGGGCACTTGGAAATATTGAATATCAAAAAAAGGCGACCACGCCACAATCGATTTTGATCTAACACCGCTCAAAAGATCACATTTTTCGCGAGCTTTCGAGTGGCGGTGGTTAGATTATTGGCCAAGACCGTTGGTGTAAGTTATACCCCATAAACCTCATAAAATCACTCATTTTCATGTATTTTAGGGCATAACTTACACCAGCGGTCTTGGCCAATAATCTAACCACCGCCATTCGAAAGCTCTCAAAAAATGTGATCTTTTGAGCAGTGTTAGATCAAAATCGATTGTGGCGTGGTCGCCTTTTTTTGATATTCAATATTTCCAAGTGCCCTATCTCTTCGAGATTTTAAAATTAAGAATTGTAACCCAGGTAGTTAAGTTCTAAGGATTATTTTGAACAAAAGTTGTTTTCAATGTTTTTTCAAAAAAATCAATAGATTTTGAGATAAATGCCCTAAAATACATGAAAATGAGTGATTTTATGAGGTTTATGGGGTATAACTTACACCAACGGTCTTGGCCAATAATCTAACCACCGCCATTCGAAAGCTCGCGAAAAATGTGATCTTTTGAGCGGTGTTAGATCAAAATCGATTGTGGCGTGGTCGCCTTTTTTTGATATTCAATATTTCCGGGCGTTATATTTCTTCGAGATTTTAAAATTAAGAATTGTAACCCAGGTAGATAAGTTCTAAAGATTATTTTGAACAAAAGTTGTTTTTCATGTTTTTTCAAAAAAATCAATAGATTATGAGATAAATGGCTTTGAAAATAGAAATTTTTCTAAAAAATTGAAAAATTTCCATTTTTCATGGTGGAATAACTCTTAGGCAAATTATTTTTAACACCTAAAAATTTTTTTCTATCTTCTGAAAGATATTTCCAGCTTGAATTCAAATTTTGGAGCGATTTAAAATTTTCATCGTACCACTTGACGTGAAATAGCCCATATATATATATTTACACACACACATATATATATATATATATATATATATAAGGTATTCCACGTGAAGTGGTCCGATCAAAATTTTAAAATGCACCAAATTTTGGGTACACATTGCAAATGTTTTTCAGAATACAGTAAAAAATTTTTAGCTACTGGTATTTATTAGCTCAAAAGTTATTCTAACTTCAAAAAGTGAATTTTTCCACGTTTTTTTCAACACCAACTTGGGTTTACCGCTATTTAACTCAAAATCTATTAACTTTTATTATAGAACATTATATGTAACATTTGTAGCTAATTATGTCTAGAATTTATCCTTCTGGGTTAGAATTTCTAATCTCAAGGTCAATGTTACTTAAACTACATGTCAATATTCAACTTAAAAAAAGTGTAAGTGCGCCACAATTGATTTTTTTATCCAAAAGTCTAGAAGAAAGCTTGGAGCAATACCTTTCAAATGGTCTGCAGCATTTTTGGGGCCTTCAATTTTGTAAAAAGTTATGATAGTTTAAAGAAATACAAAAAATTTACAAAAATTAGCATGGCATCAATTGTGGCGAAGTTAGAATTTTTTCAAGTTGAATATTGACATGTAGTTTATCTAACATTTACCTTGAAATTAGAAATTCTAACCCAGAAGGATAAATTCTAGACATAATTAGCAACAAATGTTACATATAATGTTCTATAATAAAAGTTAATAGATTTTGAGTTAAATAGCGGTAAACCCAAGTTGGTGTTGAAAAAAACGTGGAAAAATTCACTTTTTGAGGTTAGAATAACTTTTGAGCTAATAAATACCAGTAGCTAAAAATTTTTTTCTGTATTCTGAAAAACATTTGCAATGTGTACCCAAAATTTGGTGCATTTTAAAATTTTGATCGGACCACTTCACGTGGAATACCCCATATATGAATATAGGTCTATGCGAGCAGTAAAACTTAGTTTAATAATTAAGAAATTATTGACTACTATTTCTTAAATTATGGCACATGGTTCGTGTAGACCTGTGTATTCAAATATTTTCATAGTAATTATTGTTTTTTCTTTGGAAATTGATAAACATTTATTTACTTGCAGCGTGAAGACATAACCTCAGTGTAAAGAATAGTGCATTATAATGTAAGAGAGAAACCCTATTTAAAGAAATTATCCAATTTAATTTTATAGTAAATCAAGAAACAAAATTGTTTAATAAAATTACATTATATTTATGAAATATTTAAATAAATAAATTGTACAATTGTTATTCAATGTATTGTATAATGCATTGTACAAATAAAATATAGAATTTTAATATACATATTTATTATGCAATTAAATTGTATATTTTTTTCAGCAGGTAAAGTAAATACAGTATGATAAAAAAGACGATATTTCTACACAATAAAAGATATCATCAAACAGAAGGGACCAAATGTCCCGTCATTTGGCACGAATGATATTCTGAGAAAGGGATAGGTTATGTCTAAATGGCAGGTAGCACTAATGTACTTCATTGAATATATCTTACGTGCCAAATTTTTTTCAGTGTGGAAAATATGTTAACTCAAAATTCGCTTGGAGAACACGTTAATTCAAACGATGATTTTTGTTGCCTCGATTTAAGTTGGTACCACTGCCGAAAATTTTTAACATTTGATGAATAAATAAAAATAGTATATTACACATCTAGGGAGGTAAAGTATTGGTGAGCCTATAGTACACGTAAATTGCCCCCCGAGCCGAAGGCGAGGGTGGCAAACGTGTGCTATTGGGTCGCCACTTTACCTCCCGTGGTGTGTATACTATTTTTTTCAACAACGAGGCCGAAATTGCAACTTCGTGATTCGGGCGCCGGGAGCGAAAGTGACAGTTTCGGCCCGTTGTTGAAAAAAAACTAATTTTCATATATTATAACTTATTACTTATTACTATGTATATTCATATAGATATTTTTTTTTAAATTCTCTAAGCACTCTTATTGTATACCAATGCGTTCTGCTTAAAATAGGTGAAAAATTCTTTAAATATTTAAGAAAATAGTGGAAATTAGTATTTTCCGATAACTTTATGATCGATATGTATACGGACTCCCCATAAATGTGTAAAAGTACATAAATTCATTTCTACATAAAAACGTAGAATAAATATTTGAAAGAATTGATATTGTTATGTGTTTTTACTTTACTTTTATGAAATTGCATTATTTAATAATTATATTGTTTTTAATATTTTAATTAAAAATTTGATATGTATAGTTTTTGCGATGAAAAGTTTACTTGTACTTCGCAAGTACATCGCAAGGGGGAATAAAGTTGAACTTTCTCCCGTACAAAATATTTTTCAGATAATCGCAAAAACTATACTGTAACGGATTTGCTATTTTTAATAATAAATAAAATAAAACAATAACAACAATTTAAACCGTTAAAAAAGTAGTCTCAAAACGCGGTCAGCCGCTCAGTAATAATACGGATAGAAGTAACCGTATAGGCGGAGGCGGTGGTATCCTTTACTTTGGGAACACGGAAGGGAAGGAGTAAATTAAATAAACAATAGCGCAATATTTAATTAAACAAAATAAAAGTAATATATTGCCCAATAACGTATAAATACGTGCCGCTGGACGTGAATACACAGGTCGAATACGCGTAAGAGCAATAAAGAGAGAAAGAGAGACTACAAAGCTAGCACTTACAGTGCGTGAACCGCGATAGAAAATTAAATGACCAGACAAAGTCTGCGTAGTCGCTTCTCTCCTAGGCTTCCTGGGCTGCGCCTTCGCTAAGCAAAAAAACCACGGGTTCACTGGGTCAGTAGGTCATCACCAGCACAGCATCAGGATCACAAAAGACACGAGGCGATTAATGAGCAAATTCCAGGTGAAATAACGTAAGCTACAAGCGAGGCGAAAACAAAGAAGCCGAAATAATTCTCTCGCAGGTTGAGATAAGTCTGACCCAGGTTGATATTAGTCTCACGCAGGTTGAAATTAGTCTCACCCAGGTTGATATTAGTCTCACGCAGGTTGATATTAGTCTCACCGAGGTTGATATTAGTCTCACCGAGGTTGATATACTCTAAGAGCCGTCGTACTTACAAACTGAAAACTCTCTCTCTCTCTCTCTCTCTCTCTCTCTCTCTCTCTCTCTCTCTCTCTCCCTACTTTTACCCTTACGAAGGTCCGCGAGAATCGCAGAAAATCATCGAACGCCGACCTGTAGCAGCTGTAAATATTAATACATAGGCTAGACAGAGAGAGAGAGAGAGAGAGAGAGAGAGAGAGAGAGAGAGAAAATATAACGAGTAATGCAATATAATTAAATATTATATTAATTCATTATAATACATAGCAAATTTTGTAATTAAAATATAAAAAACAATATAATTATGAAATAATGCCATTTCATAAAAGTAAAGTACAAATACATCACAATATCATTCTTTTAAATATTTATTCTACGTTTGAGATAGATGATTGTATAGTAGATTACGATACAAGTGCGCGAAACAGGTGATCCACGCACGAGTCGAGTTTGACGCCCGAGCGGAGCGAGGGTGACAATTAGACGAGTAAACGAAAAAAAAGTAAATGTAGAACTATGTATAATAAAAAGAATATGTATATAAGATATTATATGCAACTATATACGATATATCTGTGTAAAGAACTATAATTATTAAAAATATTATTTGCTTGATCAGCCATATCTGTCGGTACTGAATCGTCATAAGCTTCTTCCGAATCACTTTCTGAGCTCATTTCTTTTCAACAATTTAAAATTTTAGTTAATATTATCGATACTTTGTTGATTCGGAAAATCTCTGTCCAGATAACCTTAAGATCTACAATTCAAACGTCGACCTGAAGTTTGCAAAACAATTGGCGGTCATGTTTCGCACACGGTTAAAAAATCTCATGTTTCGCACACGCAAAACAAGCACGAGAAACCGTGTTTCGCGCACGGAGTGTTAAAAAATATATTGTATATTTTTCTTCTTCTTAATGGGGTTGGCACCAATGTTATACGACCAACGTTGTATACCTATTCATCCAAATGTATTGTTTTTACGGAAAGACAAAACTAATAAAATGTACCTACAAGTACGTAATTGGACTAAAAACAAATACATATTGGTTCCTTGTAAAGTGCTTTCCTCAAGAATAACGTTATTAATAATTGTTATTTTAATTAATTTGTTACTACACAGTTACGGATATGATATTTTTATAATTGTATCTAAATTTGAATTATTAATACGCATAAAGTTAATATAGTTTATTGATATTTGTTTTAAATCGTTAGTATGAGCTTTTGTAACCTCAAATTCCCACGTGCTTTGAATGGAAATTCAGCGAAAAATATTATTTTGTTAAATAAAATTTATGCTTAAAAATTGTTTTATTAATTAAGTACAAATTAATTTTTATAGTAATGGCTGCATGCATCTTTGAAAGATGTTTATCCATACCACCTGGTTCGATTTATATCTGTGGGAAGAAAACTTAAAGTGCAAAAAATAGATATAGTCGCTATCAAGTGGATAAGATACGATGTAAATAAAAAAAGTGCTTAGTAAAATATCCACCACCTCCTTATGATGCTGAACAGCTAAAAAACTATGACTTAGCATTGATAAATCTAAGCGATACTGGATTAATTTGGCATGAATATGTAGTAATCATTAAAGGAAAAGCATGTAAGTTTCAAAATTAATAAATTGAATAAATGATATTTTAAATATACATTTATTGTTTTAGGTTCTTTAGATGAAGCTTATACAAAGATTAAAGATTTGAAGTGTAAAGAAAATGTTTTAACAATAAGTTCGGATGAAAGCTTTGCTGACGTGGAAAAGAAAGCTGAAAATGTAATTAGGAAAGCTCAATTGATCGAATCTGCTAAAAATTTCAAGGAGTCCACTGACAATATTTTATTACCAACGTCTTCAAGGAATTTACAAAGTAATGTTTTAAGAATCCTTTATATATATTTAAATATATATAGATGAGTGGTTCTCTGTGAAAACGAAGATGAAATAAATTAATATTGCTATAACTGTGGGAATATGTTTTAGAGGTATCCAGTAGTTCTCCTAAATTTTTTCAGATTTTTTCTGGGCCATTATTTTAAGTTACAGAGAGTCAAAATTGACATTTTAGCTCATTTTTGCATTCTATGCCCATTTTCATGAATTTATAGCTCCCAGGGGATGCATTTTTCACTAAAAACGTAAATATGACTATTTTTATAAAATACTTTTAGTCATATATGTATGCTGTTACACTCTTGTAAGCCATTTAAACCTCAAACAGTGAAAATCAGCAATTCTGCTCCGGACTCTGGAAACCTAATGCTGTCTAATATATATATATATATATATATATATGGGAGATTCCATGTAAAGTGATCCAGTTAAAAAATAGAATTTTGTTATACTGTATGGAATCAGTAAAAAACTACTTGAATAGAGTGTAGCTAAATTTTTAGACCTGAATTTCAATTAGTACCAGAGTTGTAGCCAATCAAAAAATCGAATTTTTTGAAAAAATTGACTTTTTGGCCATGTTTATCACTCAATAACTCAAAATCTAACAATTTTTTCTTATATACATTAAATTTGAAAAAGTTTATTAATTTCAAGAAGAATCAGTTCAAATATTTCATTTATTTTATTTTAAAACTTTGAATATAGTTATAATCAATAAAAACCTTTATAGTAAAAAAAAGGGTTGTACGATCAAAAATATTTTATCCATCCAAAAATCTAATTCATCGATGATTAATTACCTTCAAAATAATGCAAAGTTTGAGTGCGGCAGAACATTTCAGACAAAGTTATGGTGTTTTTAGTCAAATTTCATAAAAAAAGAGAGCGAATGCATTTTATGAAGAAAACAGACTAACCGTATACTTGAATTCAAACAGTATGGCACTATTATTCCTCAATATTACTAAAATATACTATTTATTGTTAGTCACTGATACATTTTAATCTCTAAATTGCTTACAAATACAAAACAGTAGGTATAAGCAGTTATACCTGTTATATAATTGGATAAATACCTGAAACTTTTTATAAATCCAATAAATCCAATTATATAACAGGTATAATTAAAAGTATCAGACTTAAATAACAACTAAATAAAAGTATCAGTGACTAACAATAAATAGTATATTTTAGTAATATTGAGGAATAATAGTGCCATATTGTTTGAATGCAAGTATACGATTAGTCTGTTTTCTTCATAAAATGCATTCGCTCTCTTTTTTTATGAAATTTGACTAAAAACACCATAACTTTGTCTGAAATGCTCTGCCGCACTCAAACTTTGCATTATTTTGAAGGTAATTAATCATCGATGAATTAGATTTTTGGATGGATAAAATATTTTTGATCGTACAACCCTTTTTTTTACTATAAAGGTTTTTATTGATTATAACTATATTCAAAGTTTTAAAATAAAATAAATGAAATATTTGAACCGATTCTTCTTGAAATTAATAAACTTTTTCAAATTTAATGTATATAAAAAAAAATTGTTAGATTTTGAGTTATTAAGTGATAAACATGGCCAAAAAGTCAATTTTTTCAAAAAATTCGATTTTTTGATTGTCTACAACTCTGGTACTAATTGAAATTCAGGTCAAAAAATTTAGCTACACTCTATTCAAGTCGTTTTTTACTGATTCCATACATTAAATCAAAATTCTATTTTTTAACTGGATCACTTCACATGGAATCTCCCATATATATATATATCTGTATTCTAGTTTTTGTGTTAAATGCAGTATTTCTTTATACAAAATATTATTTTGTTGCTGAAATATATATCTTAATCATCATTTATATGCTATTTAATATTCAGAAAGTGCGGACGAAATTCTAAAGAAACACAAAGAATCAGGTACTAGAATTTCATTTAAAACTATAAAAGAATTGACAGACTCTGAGGAAGATGAAGAATCTCAGTCACAAAAGTTGAAACGATCACGCAAATTAATTTCTAAAAGTGTACAAAAAACTAATTGTGAGAGAACTATTTCAAAGTTTAAAATTCAAAATTTTTTAGGCAATCGAGTAAAGATAAGTCAAAGTAATTCAGATAATCCAGATAGCCAATGTATGTAGCCAGAAAAGTTCAGGAGTCGTTGAAAAAAAGCTAATTGTCGATAAAAGTAAGTTAAGTGTTGTACCAAGTAATGTTACTATGAGTAGTACAAGTAGTCAAGTATTCGTTCAATCTGAATCACAAGGAAGTTACGAAGGCTCAAAATACTCCAGTGATCAAACTGCATTTAAACGATCTCTTCTCAAAGAATTTAATAATATAAAAACTAGTAACCAATCAACATCTGTAGCTCTACATAATAAACTTGGCAATGAAGGATTTGGTGGAGTTTGTGATGATCAATTTAATAAAGATAAAGAAAATGTTTCTACTAGTAAAGTTATAAACAATATTAATAATGAAGACCAAAATAATATTAATGAAGGCGAGCTTTTGATTGATTGGACTTCAAGCGAAAATGAATATATTGCAATCAATAATGAACATGAGGTTTTAACAAACAAAAATATTGGTACTAGCAGCAAGATATTGGTAAGAGAAGTTAATGCAACAAATATGAATGTTGTAAGAGATGGACATGATAATGAAAATGGAATGCTTAATGAAGAGAATGGTATGAATGCTGCGGATACTGAAAATGATAACAAAGAAAGCATTAGTCACAATGGTTTAAACAATAACAGAGGTAGAATTGATCATCAAAATAATAACTCAAATGGCCCAAATAACCAGAATGATTTTAATAATGGAAATTTTCCATTAGATCCGTTGCCAGGTAAATATGTTTATAACATTAAGCTTTGAACAAATATAAATATTTAGAAAAAACATATTTGACTCGAATAAAATTGAAATAAATAAACGTATGTATACTTTTTTTTTAATATATATAATCACTGAATCCAATGTTGAATTTGTTATAGCAATAATTAATTTTTCTTTCTGTCCCAATTTTTAACGTTACAAAGCACATCACTTAAGCATGCTATTGAATCCTTCTGTGTTATAGGTAGCTCTGAATCACTTTTTACACTGCCACAATTAAGGTTAGGTAAATCATTTAAAACTTAGTAGCATTAGACACATTTTGCAAAACTTTTTTCATTTTTTTCTGTCTCTGTATTTAGAGCGACGTTTGCTATCCATCTGTAAATAGTATATTATACAGAAACTTCTTATACGTAATTTTTTAATTTACAGATGATCAAACGCTTTCCTGTGCTTTATACTATACGCAAACAGACCACGCGTCAGCTGATCTGACGCTTCTATATATATATATATAGATATATATATATATATATATTAACTAAATACAATGACCGTAACCTATAAAGTAATCAAGTTGTTGTTAAAAAATATGTTTTAACAATTTAATTGTTAATATTTATAGTTTAACTAATAATCTTATAATCTACATTAAATTATATAAGTAAAAAACTGTAAAGATTTAATAAACTTTAATTCGCAAATTTTTTTTAGTCTTACCAGTTCGGTTGGTCAACTGTTGGTTATATTTGATTAACCGTTAGTTAAAAAAATTACCGAACAATTAGTTGGTCAACCATTTTCGTTGGTTTATTTTTACCAGGGTTTTACCACCATTTTTAATGTACTTAAAACCACTTTTCTTATGTAATTTCTAGTATCTTTATTTAGTCTCATTTCACTTTCTTTATTTTCACTTAATTCGTTATCCTCGTCTTCTTTTATTAGTTTGTTTAATAAACCTGTTCACATAATTCATTTAACTTTGTTAAGTATGTATCTACTTTCTCTTGTGCTTAACCTTAAATTTTGCACTAAACCACGTGGCGTTTGATTAGTCGCGCACGGTCTCCTTACTTATTCTTTTTTCGACAATGTTTTACCTTTATATTTTCTCTGCACTTTTAATGAACTAATAATTTGTCAACCACGCTCTGCTACCATGTTGAAATAATACAGTTAATCAGTTCAATATGGTTTTATTAGTATCATAATAAAGAGCTTATAACATAGTGTTTCTCTAACACTCGACCAAGCAGGAGTGAGTCCGTTGGAGAACGGTAGGGATACGCATATCGTACGGTGTGCTTTAGGCGCGTTTACAGAGTATTTATACGATACAATGTAAATGTATCTAAAGCTCTGGTTTTTCAATACAAACAATTCAAACTGAATGAAATTTTGAGAAGACATTAATAAATATAATTGGTTGCATTTAAATGGAGTACATTGAGTTTTTAATTCTTTAAAGGTAAGTTTTATACAATTTGTTTTTGAAAAATCAGTTAAAATTAGATAAATTAATTAAAAATTTTAGTTTTTTTATATTTGTTTCAGAAAAAGTCTTACTTGACAGGATTAAATGGTATCAAAGACCATAGACCTCTAACTTGGGCTTATATGGGTGACTCATAATCTAGAAAGTCTGCGACAAGTGGTTTTAGACAAAAAATGAATGCTACGCAGTCACCTACAATGATTGTTAAATGAACTTTAATTCAACGGTAACACTAGGAAAGTATATTCAACATATTGCTAATTAAAAATTAAAAATTAAATAAATATAATTTAAAGACTGTTTTATTTTTAAGGATTTAACTCGGGCTTGTCCTTTTAAGTCATAATGAAATTAAAGTCTGCTTAAACAGTTAGATCATAAAATAAAAATTAAAGTAACATTTAGCACAAAGCAAGACTATTAATTCTACATATATATCTACAAATGTAATTTAGTATTGGATAGTATGCAGATTATCAACGAATATTTGACTCGTCCAAAAATATTATTATCCTCAATAAATCAAAAGGTACGTATTTGATATAAAAGTAGAGTTCTAATATGTAAATAGACAAAACTGTATAATTGTGCTAAGTAAAAAGTATTTTTATTTATAAAAATAAAACGGACCTGCTTGTTGTTAGCATTTGCATTGGAAAGTCGATTTCTGTAACGACGTAAGGTTGTTGAAGATATAGCTTCATCTCCAAGTCGGAGATTCATTTTATACTCATCACCCATCTTCAACGTTTTTTAATGGTATGTTTAAACAATCATTTATTTATTATCTGCCAGATAATGCTTGATAAATAACATTATAATTCATAGTTGCTAAGCTACTACAGTTAGTTCCTTTCTGTAAATTCATTGGATTTATTTATTTTAAAAGTTAATAAATATAATCACATTATTTAATAAATTGAGCTTCTGGTTACTCACCAATCTAATAATTATTAAAAGTTTAAATAATAATTTCCAATGCTGGACAAAATAATGAAACCAGTATTACATTATTCTAAAATGAATTAAAATATGCGCACAAATGCAAAGTATCTTTAATTACACTGATTTTATTGAAAAACTAAAGAGGTAATTAAATCATTTACTATTAAAATTAATCATTTAAATAGAAAGAGTAAATGAAAATCTTGATCAAAATATTTAGCCGATTTCGCGAATAGGTTAGATAGTAAATAATACTCAGTATCATCACAATTAACACAATACTTAAGGTCTGTCTAGTGCTACACAGTACAGAGAAAACGGCGTGTCATGTATACTCATTCATCTATGTACTACCGCTTACCGTCAGTCCGCTTTTTCCACGGCGTTCCGCGCCACTTATAAATTAGGTAGGATACTCAAACGTAGTTTCAAGTCATCGAAGTATAAACTATGAAACTTTAGAAAATAGAAAATAACTTTCTGACAGACATTTATATATACATAAAATCTTTAATTTTTGGTCTAGTCCAAAAGTGGTCTGTAACACTCTGGAATGAGCGGACCGACGGTGAGTGCCGAGAGGTATCCAACGCATGACACAACACAACAGTGAACAGACCCTTATACATACATACATACATATCAGACAACTATAATTCTGTACAATGGGTAGAAAACCGCGCCAACCATCTCGTGGTGCAGACAGACAAAATGTGATAACTGATAATGATATGTGCGTATTACATCCAAAAAAATGAACAAAATTATATTTAGAATATAAAAGTCTATTGTTAATAGTTCATTAAAATATAGTTAGTAAAAGACAAAAATATTTATTATTTATCAAAATGATTGCGGGAATGCGGTTTACAAATGAACGTTTAGTAAACAGATTTGTTAACGTAGAAGAAATACTGTTTAATCGACGTGATAATGATCATATTAAACCAAAAGATATCAACGACTTTGATTCTAAACACTTATATAGCGTATATTGCTGTTATTGCCCAACTGATGCATGCACTGACAGCGGAACTCAGTGTAAATTTTATAAAGGCTACATATTTGGATTAGGAGGTAATTTTTAATTCATATATATATATCTGTATTCTAGTTTTTGTGTTAAATGCAGTATTTCTTTATACAAAATATTATTTTGTTGCTGAAATATATATCTTAATCATCATTTATATGCTATTTAATATTCAGAAAGTGCGGACGAAATTTTAAAGAAACACAAAGAATCAGGTACTAGAATTTCATTTAAAACTATAAAAGAATTGACAGACTCTGAGGAAGATGAAGAATCTCAGTCACAAAAGTTGAAACGATCACGCAAATTAATTTCTAAAAGTGTACAAAAAACTAATTGTGAGAGAACTATTTCAAAGTTTAAAATTCAAAATTTTTTAAGCAATCGAGTAAAGATAAGTCAAAGTAATTCAGATAATCCAGATAGCCAATGTAGCCAGAAAAGTTCAGGATTCGTTGAGAAAAAGCTAATTGTCGATAAAAGTAAGTTAAGTGTTGTAGTCAGTAAGTTACCAAGTAATGTTACTATGAGTAGTACAAGTAGTCAAGTATTCGTTCAATCTGAATCACAAGGAAGTTACGAAGGCTCAAAATACTCCAGTGATCAAACTGCATTTAAACGATCTCTTCTCAAAGAATTTAATAATATAAAAACTAGTAACCAAGTAGCTGTTGGACAAAATATGTCATCAACATCTGTAGCTCTACATAATAAACTTGGCAATGAAGGATTTGGTGGAGTTTGTGATGATCAATTTAATAAAGATAAAGAAAATGTTTCTACTAGTAAAGTTATTAACAATATTAATAATGAAGACCAAAATAATATTAATGAAGGCGAGCTTTTGATTGATTGGACTTCAAGCGAAAATGAACATATTGCAATCAATAATGAACATGAGGTTTTAACAAACAAAAATATTGGTACTAGCAGCAAGATATTGGTAAGAGAAGTTAATAATGCAACAAATATGAATGTTGTAAGAGATGGACATGATAATGAAAATGGAATGCTTAATGAAGAGAATGGTATGAATGCTGCGGATACTGAAAATGATAACAAAGAAAGCATTAGTCACAATGGTTTAAACAATAACAGAGGTAGAATTGATCATCAAAATAATAACTCAAATGGCCCAAATAACCAGAATGATTTTAATAATGGAAATTTGCACAATGACAACAATTATGAGGCTATAGATGACCAAAATCCATTAGATCCGTTGCCAGGTAAATATGTTTATAACATTAAGCTTTGAACAAATATAAATATTTAGAAAAAACAATATTTGACTAGAATAAAATTGATTAGAATAAACTTGACTAGATTTATTTACTATTTCTTGATCATTTAATAATTTATTATTATTATTTAACTTAATTACCTCTCATAAAAGATTCAGAAATCTATTTGTCCCTGTCCGGCCGCTAGCTCTGGCCGGCAGCTTTAGGTTCATACAGAATTTACCGAGAAATATATTAGACAATGCTTTGAGGTTATGTTTCATTAATAGTTAAAAGTAACCAATTTACCTGGCCATTTATTTTTTTCCATCCAGTTTTAATGCTTCATTTTCCACTACATGTATAATATTAATATTAATACATGTAAATTAATTTTTTATTTTTAAATATTTAGATGAAAGTAGTAGTTATGACGAAATAAGCGATGATGACATTGGCTTAGAAGAATTGCAAAATAATCCTAATTGGGGTCACATAAAGGTCTACAAAAATAAAGTATATAAATATTTGAAAAAACAATTTCCCCAGGAGATGCCTGTAGAAAATGGTAATCTTCAATGCTGAAATTAAATTTTATTTTTATATATTCTCATTAAAATAATTTTACTGTGTATATTTAGAAGAAGATGCACAGAATGAAGAAGCCGAGGAAGCAGCCCTCTATGATGAAGAAGATAATGAAGTACATAAATTTTTCAAAGAGAATTTTTTGTAATAATTAAATAAAAACTTTTGTTCCTTTAAACGCAATTTTTATAGATATATATAGGTCTCGGCGTACGAGTAGGGTCACTAACATGGACAATAACTAAAAGTAAAAAAGATGATTTATTCTTGAGGGCTGTCGCCGTACTTTTATGGTCTAAAATAAACCTAACTAATAGATGTATGTGTACCAAGAGAGTACTGAACAGTATTTCAGAACGGAGTCCCGTTAAACTTCTGACTCCAAAGAAGTTAAATCATTTTTTGCGTGAGTAGTTTATAAATAAATAATAAAGTATAATTGAAATTGTTTAAGAAGAATTAAAAAATATCAAAGTCACTAAACTTTTAACGTATTTTTCATTAAATAATAAATTATATTGTATATTTCAGGGATTTATAGAGATCGTTTGGTTGGAAAAAGATATCCAGAAGATAAAATTAGATTTTGTATGAGAAAATGTACTCGAACTTTATCAAGTCAAATACGTGACCTTCGAGGAAAAGCTATTGAAAAAGCTAAAAGAAGAATCAGGAGAGCAGCAAATAGAAGGCAACAGTAACCAAAGTTATATCTGAAAAGATTAAAATTACTAAAGAGATGATTATAAAAGATGTAAAAGTGTGATAAAATCAGTATTGCTAATTTTAATAACATACCTTTACAACATTGAATTAAATGTTAATTATAAGTAAAAGTTCCTAAAGATATTCACAAATTAAAAGTAAAATATCAATCGAATAAAAATCTGTTACAAAATAAATAAACTTGTGTATATATGTATTAGAAAATACTACGTATTTATAATAAAAAAAATTGAATAAATTTAATAATTTAATATTTTGACATATCATTTTATATGTAAGGCAATTTCGAAAATTTCAAATTTTTGGCGATATGCTCTTTTTTCTTTGAATTCTTCATATATATACATATATATGTATAGGCTAAAAATAATAAACCCATAGAATTTTATTCATAGTTACGATTGAATTTGCAATTCGCAATTCTATTTTAACATTTATAATAATTGCAACTTTTGTTTTAAACACTTCGGGCGCGAAACGCGTTTTTAACCTATAAGATAGTTGTGTTTCGCTCAATAGGTGTGCTAAACATAGTATACGTTACACGTGCACGGTACGGGTGTTCCACGCATTCACCTTATTTGACACTCGTTTCGCTCTGGCGATGAACTCAATTCGTACACGTGCATCGCCAGTTTCGCGCACTTATGTAGTAATGTACTATTTGTATTATTCTTTATTCAATTATAATCAAAATTGGATTTAGAAATAGCCATTTATACATTTTTTAATACTTTGGTTTAGTGATTTATCAAGTGATAAATAGCGCCAAATCGTCAAGTGATATATCACTCAATAAATCACCCGATAAATCACCCGATAATTCGCGTGATTAATCATATGATTATTTTCGCCAGAGGAGTCTTCATAGAGTTTCTGCAATAGAAAATACTAAAATCAAATTGACATAAACAACAAGTATCTTTAATTAAATATTTATATATTATTTTTGCTTAAACTCCATAAAGTTTCTGCAATAGAAAATCAACCTTCGGTACCAACATTCAAATTCCAATAGTGAATACCAATATTGGTCCAACGTTGGGTGCCAACGTTCAAACCAATAATGAGTACCAATATTGGTCCAACGTTGGGTACCAATATTGATTCAACGTTGGGTACCAACATTGGTCCAACGTTGGATACCAACATTGGTCTAACGTTGGATACCAACATTGGTCCAACGTTGGGTACCAATATTGATTCAACGTTTTGGGTACCAACATTGGTCCAACGTTGGGTACCAATATTGATTCAACGTTTTGGGTACCAATATTGGTCCAACGTTGGGTACCAATATTGATTCAACGTTTTGGGTACCAATATTAATTCAACGTTGGATACCAACTTTGGTCCAACGTTGGGTACCAACATTGGTCCAACGTTGAGTACCAACATTGGTCCAACCTTGGGTACCAACATTGGTCCAACGTTGAGTACCATCATTGGTCCAACGTTGGGTACCAACATTAGTCCAACGTTGAGTACCAATATTGATTCAACATTGGGTACCAACATTCCAAACCAACTATGGCACAGGGATGGGCGATTCTACTCGATTCTCTAAAATTTATTCGATTCTTTTTCTAAAGAATCGATTATTTATTCGATTCTTTTTTTAAAGTATCGATTATTTATTCGATTCTTGAAGAATCGATACTCTAGAAACAAAGAATCGATACTCCAGAAACGAAGAATCGATACGACTATACGACAGCACTTATATGAATTACGAAAATATTCTGTATTAAATGGTTTACAAAACTTAAAACACGACAAGTGGTTTACAATACTTAGAACACGAAAAACGGCAAAGAAGCACTGAGCAGAGCAGGATTTTTTTATATATTTTGCTTAAACTCCATTAAAAGTTTTTATTAATTTCCACAAAACTGAAAAAAAGGAAACTTCTTTTTTTTTCTTCTCTTTAAATGAACAGTGTCTATCCTTTTCGTGCTTTACATCAGTAGATAAAAAATTTTATAGAATAATAATAATTCATTTGTGCAAAATTAATACAAAAAAAATACAATGTATTACATGGTAAAAAATACTTGTCGATTATTCCGCTTTGATTTTCAGTACTTTCTATTGCAGAAACTTTTTACGGAGTTTAAATAAAAAAAATATATAAATATAATGTTCATAGGTTATAGGTTAGAATAATACATGAATTGTTTCTCTGTAAATAACAAAGAACTTTATTATTTTATAGAAAATATAATTACATACTTAATAAATAATGTTTATTTACCTGTAAATAACAAAGAAACAACATTCAATGTTATTATTCACAAGGTTGTCTTTAGATTACTTATTTATAAAGTTTTATTCATTGTTTTCGGTATATCTTTATTAAGCGGTATATTAAAAGATTTGATTTACCGACCTACACGCGCGCAATTCAAATAGACTAAGGATGTTTTCCTTACATAAATATTTTATTAAAAATAATTGTTACTTATGTCGATTTGATTTCAGTATTTTCTATTGCAGAAACTTTATGGAGTTTAAGCAAAAAAAATATATAAATATTTAATTAAAGATACTTGTTGCTTTATGTCGATTTGATTTCAGTATTTTGTATTGCAGAAACTCTATGACGTTTAAGCAAAATATAAGTAGAAATAGGATGGGAGTCAGAATTAAAAATTTTTTTATCAGATAACATTTTTAAAAGTGTGATTGTAAACCATACTTGCGAATGTTGACACCTTCGTGGAAAGTGTTTTATATAATGTACTGTCTAGAGGCACAAATACTATGTGGAATATTTAATAATGAATAATAAAATTACTGAAAGAGAAACTCTAATAAATATATAAAAAATTTCTATTGACATCTACAAAATACTTGCCGTTGTATTAGATACACATTTATATAATCTTATACAAAAAATTGGGTTGAAAATTTTAAATTGAAAATATTTGGTAATTAAGTTTTCAAAATTAGTTTTTCGTTAATCTATGCTGTAATGTAATAGCTATGCTGTACATACTAATAGCCTCTATGATTATACAGATTTCTGTTTACTTATAGACACTAATTCACTATTACTATTTTTATATTATCATATTATCAGTACTCAGTCTTTGATTCTTATATATTTTTCAACGTCGTAAATTGGAATACGGTCGGGCACCGCATGGTTTTCACATCATCCTGCTCTGCTCAGTGCTTCTTTGCCGTTTTTCGTGTTATAAGTATTGTAAACCACTTGTCGTGTTTTAAGTTTTTTAAGTATTTACCTCAATATGCAGAATAGAACATTTCGACAGTTAATTTTTGGCCAAATTAACTAACACATCTTCAACTTTGCAACGTTTTGTAGCTTTAATGCAATAAGGGATTAAAAATAAAGCTAATGTAGAATTGTGAGTACCTAACAGAAATTAAAAAGAAATTAAAATTATCTATTTTTATTATTTTTTTTATACTACGTTTAAAATTATTGTTTTTGACGTAACGCAAGTCGAATAAATATTACTAAAGTAAATGCAGTTTGTGAACGAATAATAATAATATTTTGCTAAAATAATATTATAATTTAATAATAATAATAATAATAATAATATTGAACGAAATATAATTTTTAATTTAAATACCTAAAATTTGAATTTTATTACCAATAGTACTGCATGAGGAGGAGTTAAGCATGTAAATGTTCGAAAATATTTATCCAACATTGTTATTTTAGTCTTTCTTTCTTTTTTTATTAAAAGTTTCATGCGATCTGCATAACTATCCTCCCAATATTTTAATGTCTCTGTAATCTTATTTTTTATCGTGGATCAAATTGCGTCAAACAATCAAGATCATTATTGGTATTTAAAAATTAAGTATCATTTAATAAAACAAATTTTAAAAGTAAACATACAAATATCATTATTTTTTACCTTCATTGCATTTATCGCTTACACCAGAATCATTTTTCTTATCTTTTTTTTACTTAATAATTCAGTTTTCCGAAGATATCTTCTTGTTTCTTTGTAATAATTGTACAAGAATCCTCTAGCACCAACACTTTGTTTATCGTCATCGACATAAGCTTCCACGTATTAAAAATCTGGATCTTCGGAAGGAAACAATTCTGTCACTTCGCCTCTTAATTTTTTGAAAACTTCTGTTTTTATTTTGCAGAAAATAATTGCAAAATATTAGAAAAATTTAAGAAAAATATATTGTATGATATACTTAACAATTATTATAAAGAATGAAATTGTATTATTTAAACATTTTTTTTAATTTATTCAGAAAATATAAAATAGGAACATTAATTAGACATTTTGGAAAAGGATTAAGGAAAAGAAGAATGCAAGTTAAACTCACTTGTAAGATATTTCATTTTTGTTCAATTCGTTATAAATAATTTTATGTTTTAGTAAAGCTCGATCGTTTGCTTTATGAATTTGATAGATTCGTGCAATGCTTTACCATCTAAATCTTTATTAAGTAAATGGAATAAATCATTTTCTACAAATTATAAACAAGCAATTATTATTATTAAAATCAATTTGAAGTTTACAAATTTTGTTCTTTACTATAAGTAAGACTGATATATGTCAGTGAGGTTATTTTGTAGATTTTTAACCTCATCTGCTACATGGAGTAGATTATGTGCATTTAGTGATAGGATTTTTTTTCCATATATTACAATTCTATCAACTACAAATTTAGTGAGTAAATATTTAGCTACATCAACATGCAATATTGCATCTCCACTGGACAATAATGTACATGCAATAAGTTTTTTTAACACAATTGTACCACAATATAGGGGAAAAAATCTGTGTTATAACTGCTTTATACTTATCATAGTTATTTGATGATCTCATCTTACGTTTAAATTCATGTGGTATATTAATTTTTAGCATTTCAGTTCTTCTGTTAAATTCGACTTTTTGGTTTGCACTGATTCTAACTGGTAATTCTTCCGTCATTCAGTTCTCAAATAATTTCAGCATTACACCTAAATAGAATAAATGCGTTGAATCTAAAACAAAACTGTCAATCGTGTTAATGTTTGTCTCTATTGCTAACAAAGGAGAAGCTGCTGTATGGTGATTGACCTCAGTAAATAACATAAAATCAAGATACGTTCTTTTGTCACCAAATTGTAAATATACAGTTGCAGAATCAACTCTTTCATCAACTACATCACACCTTTCACACCCATTATAACTATTATGTTCTTTCGTAGCTTTTATTTGGGAATTAGCATTATATAAAAGTTGATTAAGCTCACATATGAAAGGTTCAAAAAACTCATTATTATTTTTTGGCTTTCCATTGCCACAATATATACAAACTTTAGCCAAAACAGGCCACATAGTCTTTGGACTAGATTTCTTAATTTTGATACCGTCCACGTTAAAATCTAATTCTAAAATTTTATTGTCTTCATGCAATGAAGTTTTCACACACATTTGTAGTCCTTGAGGAATTCCTAAATAACTGTACTCAGCTTATAAACCATTATTATCTGCTACATGTTTAATAATGTACCGAGCACTGGTAGTGTACAAAAAAGTTTTTGAACACGATGGTATTTGGAGTAGAAGTTTTCTTTTTAAAATTTTTAATAAACTGTCCAAATATTTGTGAGGAATTCTTGATAGAATGGCCCATTCTCTTAAATCTTTAATTTCACTTTCTTCTTCTATATCTTGTTCTAAAACTGCACTGTCTTCAAATTCTTCCAACATTTTATCAATAAGAATTTTTAATAGATTTGGTACATCTATTGTATCTGATAGTTGACTTACTGTATTCTTTAATAATCGATGTTTTCGAACACGCTTATAGTGCTAGTACTATTCATACTAAATAAATATGCTTAACTTACGATAAAAGAGTAAACTAGTAATTATTATTCGACAGTTATAACCTTTTTGTAAAGCATGAATTTCAACAAAGCTCATAATTATAATTATTAACTAATTATGATCTTATTTGTGGTCCTAAAAACAAGAATATAATAATCCATTTTTTATAGTCTTTAAGTCAAGTATTGACTATTTCTTAGATAGCTTTATTACCCTTATTTTATTAAATATTTGTACCATTTAAACTGTCTAGTTCTTTGTTAATATTTCGATAATTAAAATGTATTAATTAGAATCTATTTAAAATTCCTATTTCTTAGTTTTTAAATTATTTTTAAATTTGTGTTTCCACCAGGGTGTGTTTACCGCTATTTCGCTCAAAATCTATCAACTTTTACTATAAAACATTATATGTAACATTCGTTGCTAATTATGTCTAGAATTTATTATTCTGGGTTAAAATTTCTAATCTCAAGATCTATGTCACATAAACTACATGTCAATATCCAACTTGAAAAAAGAGTAAGTACATCCTAATGGATTTTTTTATCCAAAAATCTAAAAAAACCTGCTGCAATACCTTTCAAATGGTCTGTATTTTTTTATGGTCTTCAATTCTGTAAAAAGTCATGATTTAAAGTAAGACAAAAAATTTACAAAAATTAACATGATAATTCCCATTTAAATTTTTAAAAAAATTTCGTGTTTCTTTAAATTATCATAACTTTTTACAGGATTGAAGGCCCCAAAAATGCTGCAGACCATTTGAAAGGTATTGCTCCAAGCTTTCTTCTAGACTTTTGGATAAAAAAATCAATTGTGGCGCACTTACACTTTTTTTAAGTTGAATATTGACATGTAGTTTAAGTAACGTTGACCTTGAGATTAGAAATTCTAACCCAGAAGGATAAATTCTAGACATAATTAACAACAAATGTTACATATAATGTTCTATAATAAAAGTTAATAGATTTTGAGTTAAATAGCGGTAAACACAGCTGGTGTTGAAAAAACTTGAAAAAATTTACTTTTTGAGGTTACAATAACTTTTGAGCAAATAGATTCCAGGACCTAAAAATTTTGTTTTGTTTTCTGAAAAACATTTCTAGTGTATCCAAAATTTGGTGCATTTTATAATTTTGATCGGACTACTTCGCGTGAAATATCCCAGATATATATATATATATATATATAAATCATAGTTCCTCCACCTCGACGAAGTAAAACAATTAATTCCCTCAAAATGACATAAAACTTATAATAATTCAATCAGGGAACGAGTGAAAAAAAAATTAGGATTGATCCCATGACGATAAACGTCGTCGAGAATAGACGCATTACTTGGACATCCCTATGTGTTAACTCATGTATATACTCTTTTAGTTATGTCGCTATTTGGCTATATAATTATTTGAGCACGAAAATTCTGTCCGCCGTTGAGTGAAACAATTTTCCCTCTCTCTCTTGCCCCGTAATAAAGGGAAATGTAATATTAGCGTACGTGACTTTTGTTTGAAACTACCCTACGATAAAAAAATATACCTTTTCCTTCTATTCGTATTTTTTTTATTAATTAATTAGCGCAAACATTCATTCGTTTTGCGCGTGTACAATTCGAGACCTACGCATGTACATTAAGTTAAGCTTGCTTCATTTAGTTTGAACTTCTTTCTCTTTGAAACACAGTGCAATATTTTTTATAAGTGTTGTACCGCATATACATTTGTTTTAATTGGTAATTGATTTATCCGTTTGTATTGTATTACTATTGTTTATATACACGAACGTTTTTATAATCAAATTTGACTTTACAAAAAAAATGGTATATATAGCCAGATTTTTAATAATATACACGATGTAATGTATTCGCGTGGAATATCAAAAAATAAGAAATGTTATAAAAGTAATTTGCTGATGCTACTTTACTTACCTTTGTACTCGTGACGGAGCGTAAAGGTAAAATGTTCATGTATTGTTGCGTATGTATATACAGTCAGAGGTCCTTAAAGTACAGTAATCTAAAATATACTTCTAGGTAATCGTTAGGAACGTATATTATTTTTTAAATAAAGCACATGGTCAACATTTACTTTATATTGCTATAATTTTTTCATAAAGATTTTTTAATTCAGTTAATTAAGAAATTGTTTTTGCTAAATTAGTCAATTATCGTATATTCTTGACTTACTGTAATGAACATGAAACATCTTCCGAGACTGATTTGAATCTAGTGCAGTACAAATCTTCAGTAAAATACGTAATGTCTCTTGTAAATGTTATTTATTTACTATATACTTTAATTATCGTGTTACAATTATATTGTCAAAATAAAGTATTGAATTAAATGTTCTACGTACGTTTGTAATTTTTAAAATAGTAATCCACAGTAGCTGAGTTAAATTTATGACAAGTAGAGAAAATTTTATAATTTTACAAATGTTCTTAGATTTTGAGTTATTGACAGTAATATGTATCAGATTTCTAAGACCTTTCAATTTTAAAATAACCAATAATTTATTGAAAGTATCAGTTCACTGAGAGAAATAAATATTTCAAACAAATGACGTTTCTTGACTGTTATGATCTGATAAGTTAAATATGAGTAAATAAATATTTATTTTCAGTTGATTATTATATAAATTAAAACAGAACCATTTTGGTCTTACAGTTCATTAAAGAGGTGTCATACTTAATTAAAAATTTAAATTTCGTGCAAAAATAGCAGACGAAAAATAACTAATTTATTTATAACAATTAATAAAAAAAAATTTACGCAAAATCAGAAGTTAGTTATGTAATTTTTTTTTATTTTTTAATGTCGCTCTTTTCTGCTCCCAATTCGGTGCTAATCA
Organism: Theocolax elegans; assembly: GCA_026168455.1. Classification (NCBI taxonomy): domain Eukaryota; kingdom Metazoa; phylum Arthropoda; class Insecta; order Hymenoptera; family Cerocephalidae; genus Theocolax; species Theocolax elegans. The sequence continues at coordinate 35,542,722 of CM047431.1, read as the reverse complement.
GCGACGGAGGTCACGATGTCTTGATGAAGAAAGCACTTGGTGAAAATACATTACTCAGTGGTGCTTGTATCAATCGGCCGGGGTCGGGAATTGAACCTGGGACCTCCAGATTATTAGCCCGACGTCCTACCGACCGAGCCATCGCAGGCCTCCGTTATGTAATTATTTATCATTTTACAAAATTTCAAAAATGCAATTTTCTTATATTTTCTTCTGCTTTTTTCTGGCGCGAAATTTGAATTTTTTATAATATGACACCCCTTTAATCAAGTCGAAATTAGAATTATTTATAAAATTACGTATTATGTTACTTTTATCGCTAGACGAAAGTTTCTACAACATTTTAAGAAAAATTTAAAAAAAACTTATTTAACGAATGTTTTTTTTTAATCAATTCTTTTGTCGACTACCATAAATTCCAGTTATAATTCCACTTACTTCAATTTTACAAATCGGTTCTAATTAGCGACGGAGGTCATACGATATCTTTATAAAGAAAGTACTTGTTCGAAATACATAACCCAGTGGTGCTTGTACGTAATATTACAAAAAATTAAAAAAAAAGTATTACAAAAAAATTTTTGGGCTCTCCCCATACTTATGCTTGTTTCGAAAAATTTTCAAAAAAAGCTTTTAATTCAGTGGTAGGGATGATGATATCGATATTGATGAACTAATAAAATAAATTTAATTGGCGACGTTTCAATAAAACTCTACCATCCTCCTCATCTTTTATTTATAATAAATATTGAATAAATTAATATTGTTCTTTTGTGACAAAGTGATCTGACACCTGTCACAAAAGGTAAAATAAAATACTAAAAAGGCATTAGCGTAGCCTTCCCGCCTTGAAAAACTTACCTACCCGGATACCACACACACACACACATGCTATTGTAACTTACCCAGCATCCTTAAACACCACAATTATCCCAACAATACCTTAACGAGCCCATCTCTTCCCCGGTTCCCCGCAATCCGGCACCGGGACACTTCAACGAAGAGGTAGCCAGCTGATTGACCTGCATCGGGTGCTAGACCTCAGGAGTAGCAGCATATATCCTGTGAAAACCCGTCACCCATTGACACCTCGTGCAGAGTTTCTGTGGAAATATTAATAAATAAAAATAAGCACACTACTAGGGAAAAGGATAACAAAGAACGAGAAGCTAGGACAGAAAATAGGAAAAATAATAAGTTGTCAACAAGAGTTGAGAGGTTAGGGAAACACTAAATTTCCCAACTATAAATAAAGAAAATAGATAATAGCAAGCTTCCACGGCTTACCTGTAAATATTCCCCGGGAGCCCCAAGTCAATTCCCCGGCAGGCCGATGTCGAAGAAGATCTACTACGTCGTCAGCAGCCCATTGAGTCATCTTCTTGACAGCTCGACGAGAAGCGCGATCGTACCCAGACGGCCGATCGGACGGACGAACTCTCACCTCGTGCCGATAGCATCGCAGGGCGCAAAAGTATACGTCCCCCACGCAATTATCTGTAAAGTCCCGCATCCTGATCCCCAGTGCAACGTGACAGTATATATATATATATGGGCTATTTCACGTCAAGTGGTATACGATCAAAATTTTAAATCGCTCCAAAATTTGAGAACAGGCTGGAAATATCTTTCAGAAGATAGAAAAAAAATTTTAAGTGTTAAAAATAATTTGCCTAAGAGTTATTCCACCATGAAAAATGGAAATTTTTCAATTTTTTAGAAGAATTGCTATTTTTAAAGCCATTTATCTCAAAATCTATTGATTTTTTTGAAAGAACATTACAAACAACTTTTGTTCAAAATGTATCTACCTGGGTTACAATTCTTAATTTTAAAATCTCGAAGAGATAGAACGCCCGGAAATATTGAATATCAAAAAAGGCGACCACGCCACAATCGATTTTGATCTAACACCGCTCAAAAGATCACATTTTTCGAGAGCTTTCGAATGGCGGTAGTTAGATTATTGGCCAAGACCGCTGATGTAAGTTATGCCTCATAAACCTCATCAAATCACTAATTTTCATGTATTTTAGGGCATAACTTATACCAGTAGTCTTGGCCAATCATCTAACTACCGCCATTCGAAAGCTCTCAAAAAATGTGATCCTTTGAGCGGTGTTAGATCAAAATCGATTATGGCGTGGTCGCCTTTTTTTGATATTCAATATTTCCGGGCGTTCTAACTCTTCGAGTATTTAAAATTAAGAATTGTAACCCAGGTAGATGAGTTCTAAAGATTATTTTGAACAAAAGTTGTTTGTAATATTTTTTCAAAAAAATCAATAGATTTTGAGATAAATGGCTTTGAAAATAGCCATTTTTCTAAAAAATTGAAAAATTTCCATTTTTCATGGTGGAATAACTCTTAGGCAAATTATTTTTAACACCTAAAATTTTTTTTCTATCTTCTGGAAGATATTTCCAGCCTGTTCTCAAATTTTGGAGCGATTTAAAATTTTCATCGTACCACTTGACGTAAAATAGCCCATAATCTCCTCGGGATCAACTTCAATAAACAACGCGTACATCCAAGGCCCTCGCGGTCGCATTCAATTAACAAAAAACCGGACCATGAATAACGCACCAAATAATCAACTAAACATTTGTGCTTGGAACACCAACGGACGACTAACACAGAAAAAACTTGAACTAGAGACGCTACTACACACAAAAGACATTGACATTTACCTACTCGACGAAACACTTTGAACCCCCCGTATGCGTAATATACAAATCACGTATATTTTGGACGAGATATCTCGGGATACTGCGCCAGGGGGTTAAAAGACAACAGTACTTCTAAACTAAACTACACTGTCTATAACAATAACAAAAGCCGGGCCACCTCGGTAATAGTTAAAAACAGCTTAAAGCACTATAATATACCTTTAAATACCGAAAACTTAGAAGCAACGGCAATTAAAATTAAAACTCTCGGAACCGAAATCGCGATGATAGCAACTTATAATTCACCTACTATTAAATTCAATAAATTATTCCATTTTCATGGTGGAATAACTCTTAGGCAAATTATTTTTAACACCTAAAATTTTTTTCTATCTTCTGAAGATATTCCAGCCTGTTCTCAAATTTTGGAGCGATTTAAAATTTTCATCGTACCACTTGACGTAAAATAGCCATATATATATATATATATATATATATATTTATTGTGACTTTGTAGTTACTCTTCAAGTCACATTAGATAAAAGCTAATAATTAAAAAAATGTATAGCACCAACGAAGCTTACTATGCGAAGTAAGCATGTTCAGTTATCAAGTAAATGGGATACAACTCCTAAAATCTGACAATGGTACATACATACACACACACTGCTCCGTTGTTCAAGCGATTATGGTACTTCAAAGTACCATAAAAAAAGTACGTCCCTTCAGCATTCCCTCCTTGTCCCATTGACTCCATGTAGTCCTGCCAAGAGAAGATCTGGACCTCCAGCCGTTGACCAGGAAAGAAGCACCTTGCGTAGTGCCCAGTGACCAGCGTTGACTTTAGTACCTGTAAGAGTAATTTATAAATACTCTTATATCCTTCAGATTAGTATTATAATACTTGTAAGGGATGTAAAACTAAAAATCCAGCATTATAAATGTTTATATAATTATTTATATTTGTATTTTTAGCAGCTTACAGGAGATTAGATGGATACTGAAACAAGTGAAGATACTTTTCTACCACTCCAAGGTAAGTGCATAAATTTTTTTGCAATGATCATGGTAATAGATTCATCGTTGTAAGGCAACCTAATATACATTTCTATTAATATTTCGGGCACTTTTCCCGGATATTTTGACCATAAGTGATGTTAATGATTTGACCCACTCTGGAAATTTTTAGGCAGTTTCTGACTATAAAAAGATATCTTTTAGACAGTATTAGGATACCAGAGTCCGGAGCAGAATTGCTGATTTTCACTATTTAAGGTTTAAATGGCTTACAAGAGTATGACAGCATATATTTATGTCTTTAAAAGTATTTTTAATGAAAAGTTCGGATAATTTTACAAAAAAAGTCATAGTTATGTTTTTAGTGAAAAATGCATCCCCTGGGAGCTACAAATTCATGAAAATGGGCATAGAATGCAAAAAAGTGCTAAAATGTCAACTTTGACTCTCTGTAACTTAAAATAATGGCCCCGAGAGAATCTAAAAAAATTCAGGAGAACTACTGGATACCTCTAAAACATATTCCCACAGTTATAGCAATATTTATTTTTTTCATCTTCGATGTCACAGAGAACCACCCATATATATATATCTGTGGTTCTTTGTGAAATCGAAGATGAAAAAAATTAATATTGTTATAATATTATGTGGTGGAGGCAACCACACCGCGAATTACAAAGGCTGTTCAGCCTATAAAATATCTAAACAATCTTACTCAAGTAAAGCTAAAACTCCTAAACCCACTAAAACCAACAGCAATAATAAAAATACTCTAAAATCTAAACTCATTCCGCTAAACGATGAAGGTCATTTTTCCACACTACCGGTCAAACCTAAAACTCACCAATTAATATACCAATATTTAAATCATTACCAAACAATACCAAAAATGAAAATAACATTAATAACAATAAAAAAAAACCGTCAACTCCGAAGACGCAACCACGCTAATAGAAATACTGCGACAGGCCACCAACCTCTCTATCAGTATCTCCTCGGGATCAACTTCAATAAACAACGCGTACATCCAAGGCCCTCGCGGTCGCATTCAATTAACAAAAAACCGGACCATGAATAACGCACCAAATAATCAACTAAACATTTGTGCTTGGAACACCAACGGACGACTAACACAGAAAAAACTTGAACTAGAGACGCTACTACACACAAAAGACATTGACATTTACCTACTCGACGAAACACTTTGAACCCCCCTACGTATGCGTAATATACAAATCACGTATATTTTGGACGAGATATCTCGGGATACTGCGCCAGGGGGTTAAAAGACAACAGTACTTCTAAACTAAGAAACTACACTGTCTATAACAATAACAAAAGCCGGGCCACCTCGGTAATAGTTAAAAACAGCTTAAAGCACTATAATATACCTTTAAATACCGAAAACTTAGAAGCAACGGCAATTAAAATTAAAACTCTCGGAACCGAAATCGCGATGATAGCAACTTATAATTCACCTACTATTAAATTCAATAAAAATGACTACGATAAAATCTTTAAAACAGCCGACACAGTAATAGCCGCCGGTGACTTTAACGCTAAACACACGCGATGGGGGAGTTGCACTATAAACTCTCTCGGTAGTCAACTCAGTAAATATTGTATTAACAGACAACTTTATATTCACGCACCAACGAGCTTCACTCACTTTCCTTACCCAAAAAAATATAAACCCGATATAATAGATCTCATGATCACTAAAAACTTAAATTTTTCCTCGAATATCTACACTCTCCCAGATTTTGACTTGGACTCAGACCACTGCCCCATTTATATAAATATCAACTTAACTTATAATAAACTATGCTCTAGAAAAAAATTATGATAAAAAAATATAATAAATTAAATTGCTAATTTATATAATTGTCATTATTAATATTATTAAAGGGATGGTTTATGAATTGTTACAAACAGTGCAAAATAAATGAAATAATGCACATATCCTTGTTTACGAAAGCGCATTACCTAAAGCAGAATATATAAAAGCAGTAAAATAAAATGATATATTACTGTATATTACTGCTAAATTACCCACAAAAAAAATGTTTATAAAGGATGTCTACATATACCGCGATTACCCAACTTAATAACATATCTTTTATAAAAATACTGTTCCTGCCCAAACACCCTATGATAAATAATTGTATATTACTGCCAATTTATCTATAGAAAAAAATGTTTAAATTTCATGTTCACAAATCTCAGGATAACCAAAACTCGATATCGTATTTTCTATAATATAGTGCTGTAGCCCAAATACTTTGTAATAAAAAACTGAATAAATACTGCCAAATTACCTATAGAAGAAAATGTTATAAACGATGTGAATCTATCCCTCGATAATTTAAAACCAACAACAGATACGTTTAATATTATATAGTGGTAGAAAAAATATGTCATTTAATTTACACCAACTACTGCATTTACCGCAAATTGTAATAGATTTAGGACCCTTTGGACAGTCTCTTGTTTTCCGTATGAAAATATTAATGGTAAATTAAAATATTTAGTGAATAGTAGCAATTCCCCACAATTGCAACTTTGTAATTCACTTTTCACGCTAATAAATTGATTCAAGTTAATAAGTTCATTGGAAGAAGATAGTTCAGCATATAATTTTTGCAAACGCCAATCTTTGTGTAAAAATAAATGTAAATCAATTAAAATCGATATCTCAGTTTATATTATAGGTCCTCTCAAAAGAATTTCAAAATTAGAAAATCATCCCTTAATTTTTAATTTTGCACAAAATAAAATTTTTTTTGAATTTTAAAGAGTCTTAAAACAAGGGTACTTATATACCTCAGAAGAATATCCTAGACAAATTGTTACATGTTCTATGTTTGCTAAATATTTGAATAATAATTATTATAATTTGGGAGTAGTTCACTTTTATTTTAAAGTTTCTAATTGTCATTGCCGAAAATCTTGTTTATGTGAGGGAGAATATCATGCAGTTATTAATAAATTGTCTGTATTAGAAAATCTTTTAAAACTTCCTCATCAACGATGTAATTTAGAAAGTTTTATTTATAAATGCGAAAAAAGCGACACAATAGATATTGTCGATATACGCAACCTGTTAAGTGTTTGTTTCTTTCTGCCAATTGAAAGTAAAAACGAATGGTTCATCGCTGAACCAGTTAATCTCACAGAAAACGAATGAGCTTAGTTGTAAATATATTACTGTACTATCAGGCGACACTATGAAAATATTAGAATCATTAAAGATATAATAAATGTACTTACGATACATATTGATAAATTGTAAATTATAATAAATTATAGGTTATTTGAAAAAACTAATAATTTTTGGAGAATTTATTACTTATATTTTTAATGGATATTTAATTCGTATATTCCGCTAAAACATATTCCGCTTTTATATACATCACTATAACAAGACATCTTAAGTAATAAAAAATACGTAAGCATTTTTGCAGGATGCTACTTATCCGTTGTATATAATATGCTTTTTCAGGAAAATTTATTTATAAAAACAATGATTTAACAATAACAAAATATACGGAATTTTCATGTAAAATTAATAAAACTTAAATCGTCGTCTTTCTAAAAATATTATGTTTATTATATTATATTACAAAATTTGAAAAAGGAGGGATTTACCAATAAAAAAAGTACGACATTTTCGTGGTAAAATTTGCGCTTCAAGTTGACGCTCATCGCCGAAAAAAATGCCATTCTTTTCCACGAAATTTGATAAAAAAAAAGTAAGGATTTATACTAGAAAATACACAGCATTTTCATGGGAAAATTTGCACTTCGAGTTGACGTTCCTCGCCGAAATAAATGCAATAATTTTTCCAGAAAATTTGAGTAAAAAGCCACAATCTACCACTAGAAAATACATGGTATTTTCATGGGAAAATTTGCTCTGCGAGTTCACATCGACAACAAAAAATTTCCAAGCTTTCTTCTATGTAATTATAAAATATAACAAGGATTTATCAATAAAAAATTATGGGATTTTCATGACTGATTTGTCCAGAAAATCTTTCACCAAAATGCCACGTTTTTGCAATGAAAAAGGAATGTATTAATTAAAAAATATAATTTTTTTTGTTGCTAAAACCTGGCTTCTGCTCATTAGCAATGATTTTGACAAATTTTTGCATTAATGTAACCATGATTTTTCAATGAAATAATCTCCAATAATTTACCTAGGAAATTTTTTCTACGCTGGTAGGTTCTTACAAATTTTATTTTAATAAGATAAAAGTCCCTATTAATAAACACTTCGAAAAAAATGTACCTCGTACTAAACAGAGAGAAAGTAATACGAATTAAAAGAAAAGTATATGTATATTAATGAATAGAAAAATTTATTAAATAATTTAGTCGTACGTACGTACGTACGGACGCGGACTTGTCCGTCTTATAATATTATAAATAATTATACAATCACGTTCCGAAAATAAATTTATTTAGTCAGTAATTGTTTGTCATAGTATCAGGTACACATTAAGTATAAAAAAGGTAATGTTTATTTATAATTATATACAGTAGAAGGGGAAATTCACAGAAAAGTGTTCATTTTAAATATAAAATTTTAATATAATGTGGATTTAATGTAATTTTTAATTTTATAAAAAATTGAAAAAACTGACTTATACATTATCCTCACTGAACGTGTTAATACATTGTGTTAGTTCATCAATATCGATATCAACATTCCTCCTATAAAAACAAACTGTATATGGACTATAAATAATTTGATATAGTTTCTAAATAATCCCATAAACATTGGCAGCTAGTACTTTGTTTTATTTTATGAACATACAGTAAAAAAACGTTCAAAAATGTTGCGTTATATAATAGTCGTTTGCAACTGTGCACACACAATATCCCGAAATCTAGAGAAACACATAGGAGAGAAAAGAAATGAATGATAAATGAACCGGAGGTAAATAATGACAATTCCTAAGTTAATTTAGCACAAATAAATCCTTGATCTAGGTGAAAGTATCCACCAATGCGCAGAGAGAGAGAGAGAGAGATTGATTGATGATATGTTTATTGCAGCCGTTGGGGTAACCCTATAGGCTGTGAAGAAAGTACAAAAGTATACAATATCGTTTTATGTTAGTGAAGTACAAAATGCTTTTAAACAGAAGATAGTTACAATTTGTAGTAAGCCAAAGAATTATACACTAGGTGAGAAATAGTAATCTACAGCTTATTAATTCGATTTACGTGACTTATAACTAGTATTATATTCTAAAACTATAGCTAAGACTTTAAGTATTAAATTTAATTTAATTTTTCACCAGATTTCTGATGTTTTACGATGCTTTCCGAGGAATTAGTGATTAGAGATGGAGATTCCCTCTTGCAAACTCGTTCATTCCAATCGCATGTATCCCTGTTGTTTGAGCTCGTTGAAGAGAGAAGATTAAACGATCTTATACTGTCTACTGTGAAGTCGGGTCGAGGTATTGAATTTATAATTTTGAAGCAGCTATTGTGAAGGAACGGTTCTTGTTTCGGTTTTCGGAACGTATAGAATAATGATCGAGTGTGTGACGCGAAGACATGCGTGGATTTACGTCTCGCCAATAAGGGAAAAAACGGCTAGATAAATAAGTTGGGTTATTATGACATCACAGAAACCAGCGTGGTTAAGAGAAATCACGTCGTTTACTAGCTGAAAGCCATCCCAGTTTCAGGCGATAAGGGTGACGTGGCACGCCAAGGTATGGATCCAAGAACAAAACGAACACAAGCATTTTGCAGTCGTTGGATTTCAGACAACGAGTATCTCAAGATCGTGAAAAACGCGGACATAGTTCTAAGTGCGGAAAGATAAGACTCTCTACAAGTAGTTTGCGGAGACTTATTGAAGGGAATGTCTATGAATCGTAGAGAGTGAAGCAAGCCATTATTTTCCGGCTTAAATGCCGAACATGTTTGTCCCAATTTAGTGTGGGCGTTAGACACAGACCTAGATTACGAACCTCAAATGAATAAGGAAGCTCAGAACCCAGCAGAGATATTTTGGTAATTCATTGAATTGATTCACTAATGAAGTTTTCGCTGCCAAGGATCATAACCTTGGTTTTCTTACTGTTAAGTTCTAAAACCGTTTATTGATGCCAAAATGCTATTTCATTCACGTCCTGCTGAATAACGGAGATAAATCGTCCTAAATCATTTGGAGACAGTAAATATACTGGGTGTCATCGGCAAAAATCTTATACTTTATGATGTAAACAGTGGGCAGATCATTAATAAATATGGTGAATAAGAGGGACAAGACACTGCCTTGAGGAACACCGAGAGTGTGGGACGCCAAGCGAGAGTTGATCATTGTTCCCTATAACAGCTGTATCTTCCATTAAATAATTAAAAAACCAGGTGATGACTCTGTTTGAACGCCTAGGTTTTTTAACTTGATTAGTAGCAGCAGATGTGGGAGGCGATCGAACGCTTTGAAAAATAAAAAATACGTAAGCATTTTTTGAGGATGCTACTTATCCGTTGTATATAAATGCCTTTTTTCAGGAACAATTTATTTATAAAAACAATGATTTAACAATAACAAAATATACGGAATTTCATGTAAAATTAATAAAACTTAAATCGTCGTCTTTCTAAAAATATTATGTTTATTATATTATATTACAAAATTTGAAAAAGGAGGGATTTACCAATAAAAAAGTACGACATTTTCGTGGTAAAAATTTGCGCTTCAAGTTGACGCTCATCGCCGAAAAAAATGCCATTCTTTTCCACGAAATTTGATAAAAAAAAGTAAGGATTTATACTAGAAAATACACAGCATTTTCATGGGAAAATTTGCACTTCGAGTTGACGTTCCTCGCCGAAATAAATGCAATAATTTTTCCAGAAAATTTGAGTAAAAAGCCACAATCTACCACTAGAAATATATGGAACAGAAAATTTGAGTAAAAGCCACAATTACCACTAGAAAATACATGGTATTTTCATGGGAAAATTTGCTCTGCGAGTTCACATCGACAACAAAAAATTTCCAAGCTTTCTTCTATGTAATTATAAAATATAACAAGGATTTATCAATAAAAAATTATGGATTTTCATGACTGATTTGTCCAGAAATCTTTCACCAAAATGCCACGTTTTTTGCAATGAAAAAGGAATGTATTAATTAAAAAATATAATTTTTTTTGTTGCTAAAACCTGGCTTCTGCTCATTAGCAATGATTTTGACAAATTTTGCATTAATGTAACCATGATTTTTCAATGAATAATCTCCAATAATTTACCTAGGAAATTTTTTCTACGCTGGTAGGTTCTTACAAATTTATTTTAATAAGATAAAAGTCCCTATTAATAAACACTTCGAAAAAATGTACCTCGTACTAAACAGAGAGAAAAGTAATACGAATTAAAAGAAAAGTATATGTATATTAATGAATAGAAAAATTTATTAAATAATTTAGTCGTACGTACGTACGTACGGACGCGGACTTGTCCGTCTTATAATATTATAAATAATTATACAATCACGTTCCGAAAATAAATTTATTTAGTCAGTAATTGTTTGTCATAGTATCAGGTACACATTAAGTATAAAAAAGGTAATGTTTATTTATAATTATATACAGTAGAAGGGGAAATTCACAGAAAGTGTTCATTTTAAATATAAAATTTTAATATAATGTGGATTTAATGTAATTTTTAATTTATAAAAAATTGAAAAAACTGACTTATACATTATCCTCACTGAACGTGTTAATACATTGTGTTAGTTCATCAATATCGATATCAACATTCCTCCTATAAAAACAAACTGTATATGGACTATAAATAATTTGATATAGTTTCTAAATAATCCCATAAACATTGGCAGCTAGTACTTTGTTTTTATTTTATGAACATACAGTAAAAAAACGTTCAAAAATGTTGCGTTATATAATAGTCGTTTGCAACTGTGCACACACAATATCCCGAAATCTAGAGAAACACATAGGAGAGAAAAGAAATGAATGATAAATGAACCGGAGGTAAATAATGACAATTCCTAAGTTAATTTAGCACAAATAAATCCTTGATCTAGGTGAAAGTATACACCAATGCGCAGAGAGAGAGAGAGAGAGAGAGAGAGAGAGAGAGTGGAGAAGGGTAAAGATCTCGAATATCTGGAGGTTCTCCACGTAGAGTCCATTAAACGCAACTGGAGACGACGTTGAAAATTCTTGGAGGAAACTCACGCGCCCCCGGGTTTCCTTCTTGAGGCTCGTCGAGCGAGCTTAATTTCCCAGCGGTTAGATTTACACGAGAATTTATCCTGATAATAATGCAGAGGTGGAACCTTGCCGCCCAGCCACTAACACTCCTTGGGACAAATAATTTTCTTATCCTCCCTCTCTAATGCTCTTCTCTCGTGCCTCTTAGCTTTTCCGGTAAGTTGTTTAATTCTCGTACACGACGCTTTTCCTTTTATTCCTTGGTCTACCTCTTAAATAACCATTCTTCCTTTTGTTCCCCACGAATTTCACAAAGCGATGAATGTACAGAGTCATTACCTCCATCGATTGTGAATGTATTTTAACAAATAACGTTATGTTAATCATACAGTTAAGTAATTTAAATAAAATTAGTTTGTTCGATATTAACTAGATTTTATTATCATGTTACGTTAGTCAAGCATTCGCGAGTTCGTGTAGTGTATTAATTCAAATATTTGTTATTCAATACATCTATCCAGCTATGTTACATATGATGTTAAAAATATACATCAAGATTACAGATTCCTAAAAAAATAACATATCGAGTATATGATAAAAAAATAATAAAATCCCATCATAATATTTAGGTAATTCTCATCAATATCCTCCCTCCGTCGACTTGTAGAGAACATGAAAATTTAGTTTATGTATAACTTTCCAATGAGTTTTTTTTTCTTCCACTAAATGTCCGTTTGATCGAGCTACACACACACACATATAACTTTGTGGGTGGTAAACAAACGTTTTGAATTCAAATCATTTGGGTATGTATGTACACTATATACATTCATCGGTAAATTCATTTGAGGAAACTCCGATAATCCACATAACCAGGGGTTTGCGCGCGTATTATTCCGTCTGGAGGCAGGTTGTAATAGCCATTAACTAGTTTTTGAGATTTAAACTGCGAAATCCAGTTTTCGACCTTTACTCAGGTTTAGTCATGTACATATATATACATATATATGTATACCGTTTACCTGCAGTTCCTCGTTTGTTTAGACTCTTGGCCGTATCTGTACTCCCGCGTGTCTCTACCCTGTACGTGTATATACTTGGACACTTGTATAATACACCTATGTACTTGACATTTAACGTTTAATATGTGTGTAACGTGTATTTGATACAATTTTGGTAGCTGTTTTGATGGACATCGAAAGCTTTGTATTCGGGTGGGAAGGAGAATTAATGAAATGCATTGAAATTATATGTCGAATATTACCCTATCAAAAAAGTTTACGTGATTTTTTCGGATTTTTGAAAAAAATACTATATTCCTTTATGATAGACTTTTTTTGACTGTAGGAAAAAGTTAATGATAATGTCCACGTGCAATTTCATGTTTGATTCAACGTGATCATTTTCTTCAACTTTTATAAACATATAGTCCACAAAATCTATATTAAAGAATAGAAAGTCTGAAAAACCACATTTAGTTCCTCATTGACTTTTTTGATAGGGTTGTATATATAAATATACTCTCAATAATAAAAATATGAGACTTCGGTGGTTAGTTGGAGCTTTCTTTTTTTTCATTTCTATTTTTTTAATAATGAAATTAATAATTAGCCAGTAACTAAGTAAGAGTGAAATGATTTTTTATACTGTAATCGCTCATATAATGGAATATATGTGACCTTAAAAAATAAAAGGTAGTTTTTCTTGGTTTCACCTTGCTTTACAAATTTGAAACATTTTGTATGACGGAAAGTCTAGATTTCAGTAATAATCTTTTAATATTCAACTACTAAAATAATACGTATAAAACACATATAATTATAAATAAAAGAGTCATGATTTTTGTCGACTTTAGTTGAAACGAAAAAAACATACATGCACGCTCTCGTTCAAACTTTACGCACTGAGAAAAAACTTCGATTAAAAATTACAATAAGTAGCTTCTTGTATAAACAAGTCAAACTGATAAATTACACTGAGAGAAAGGAATATTTGAGTCAATTGACGTTTCTTAACAGTTAAGATCTGATGAGTTAAATAGGAGCAAATGAATATTTCTTTGCAGTTAAGTATTATTTGAGGCAATTCTTAACAATTAAACTTTCATTCATTTCTATTTTGTATTCATAATTACAAAAGTCAAGTATTAACTGTTAATGCCTGAGATGTAATTATTAATACAGATTATTTCGTTACTTAATAATATTTATTTAATCTGATATAATTTTATATATGTACAATTTTCTTTTGTACAATAATATTTATGTACATAATATGCACATTGAGTTAATATTAAATATTATTGTAACGTTTTATATACAAGATTGCATTCATTAACTGTTAAGAATTATTTCTTTACAAAAACGCAGTTCTAAAATTATCAAAAATCTTAATAGTTAAGAACTTCGTGTTAATATCAAAGAAATATATGTTTTGTTACAAGGCAATGTAAATTTTTAGTAACAAATGCACAATTTCTTTCTCACAAATATTCCTTTCTCTCAGTGTAGGAAATGACTATAGTTTCCATTAAAATTGACTATAATTTATAATAAAATTTAGTATAATTTGTCAGACTGTGATTTCTCTATTAGGAACTATATCGTCATTTTTACAAATGATTTTGATATTTTTAATACTACTTAATAAATTACTTTCCGTATCTACACGCGTGGATGATTATACGTGGCACCTGATTAATCAATCCTGGTGTGTCTTCGAATGAATGAGCGACCTTGACTTCTAGTGTTAACATTTATGGTAAGTACACTGAGAAAAGTAATTCTTTGCTTTAAAGAAATAGTATATTTGCTATTGTTTTAAAATCTTTACTTTGTGGCAAATGTCAATTTCTTAACTATAAAGAAACGTTCCGTAATAAGAGATATAATTTTAAACTAATTTATAAAGTTAAGATTATTATTAACGAATATAATTATTTATTATACTGAATACATTCGCTAAGTCAAATTAGTAAATATAATTAATTATGCTAATATTGAGAGGAAGGTAGACATACTAAAATTTACTATGAAGTTCAAAAAGTCGTCGACTCCCTAGCGGTGCGTGAAAGATTATTCTTACGATGCATTATACTAATAATAATATAATATTTCGTTTATTACGTATTGATAAAAGAACGTCTTGATTATGACAAAATTATATAATCGTTTTTCACCAAAAATTCAAGTCACTGGATTCTTAATAGTTAAGACATGTGCCTTTCGCCGTATTCTAATCCACATTTTTTAACAATTAAGAAATATTCTTTGACTCAAAGAATCTCTTTTCTTAGTGTACCGTTACCTACCCAATTGTTGAACATCACCCGGTTTTTGATCGTTTTTATTTTTAAGTTACAAACAAAATTTAATTAATAAATCAACAATGTAGAATCTCACCAGAATCATAAATTGAAAATTAGAAATGTATAGATAATCTTTAAAAAAAATAATCAACATGTCCTATATTAAACGTAAAGTAGTGATCAAAAATCTTAAGTGATCAAGAATTAGGTGTTTGACGGTATTTTGGTCGACAAACAATTAGATACATCGGCGGTATGCCGAAAGGCTCATCAATTTTTAATCTCCCAAATTTAACCGAGAAATATTTTTCAAAACATAATATTACAATGAGGTACAATATTTGATTAATCTATATACATGTATAAATGCATTTGTCAGTTTTTCCGAACTGAAACTTGATTTTAAATAAAAGAAAAGGTTCTTTTACGAAAATTATAGGCGTTTCATCCTCAATCTCTAGTGATTTTACACTGAAAAAACATATTTTAGATCTAAGCGAAATTCTTCTTTAGGGAAGTCCGTAAAGATTATAAATTTATGTATTTGATTTTTCATAGATAGTTTTTAATGTTTATTTTTGCTAAAGTTATTTAGCACACGCACAATTTTTAAACATTATAGAACGCGCATTTACTTATAATTAAAAAAAATATGGAAATTGAAAGATAAATTTGAAAATTCAGCTAATGCTGGTAAGTGCATATATTAAATGAAAGTGTGCATCCTCTTACATATGCCTGAAGAAGAAAATATGTTTGCTCCAATTTTAGTGTACTTTATACCAAGTACTGATTAATTTATGCCTAAGGGTTCATCATCACTAACAAGGAGAGTGTCACATCTTTGGGAAACGGATCTTTACCAAACTCTAGGATATGTTTACTACAAAAAAAATTATAAAGAAAGTCAGAGTTTTAGACTCAACGCTCGTTTTTTACGATAGATACAAGCAAATAACGAAATATCTCTTCAAGAAAACCCTTGACTTTGATCGCTTGTAACTCGGAATCAAATAAATATAGGCTTCCAAATTTAAATTCAGAAGAAACTTGAATTCAAGTAGAATGGATTTAAAGAAAAAAAGCTAATTATTCTGATTTGGTCAAAAGTTACAGACAAAATAAAAAAAAGAAGACAATTTGGCCTAAAAAATCAGCAAATCTTATAATTCAAATAGTGATCAAAATATCGTTAAATTCGTTAATCCTTCATAACTTTCGACCAAATACCTCAGGGTTCATCATCACTAACAAGGAGAGTGTCACATCTTTGGGAAACGGATCTTTACCAAACTCTAGGATATGTTTACTACAAAAAAATTATAAAGAAAGTCAGAGTTTTAGACTCAACGCTCGTTTTTTACGATAGATACAAGCAAATAACGAAATATCTCTTCAAGAAAACCCTTGACTTTGATCGCTTGTAACTCGGAATCAAATAAATATAGGCTTCCAAATTTAAATTCAGAAGAAACTTGAATTCAAGTAGAATGGATTTAAAGAAAAAAAGCTAATTATTCTGATTTGGTCAAAAGTTACAGACAAAATAAAAAAAAGAAGACAATTTGGCCTAAAAAATCAGCAAATCTTATAATTCAAAATAGTGATCAAAATATCGTTAAATTCGTTAATCCTTCATAACTTTCGACCAAATACCTCAAATGAATTTGAGTTTGGAAGCCTATATTTATTTGTTTCTGGTTTTCCTTATATTTTTATAATACTAACTATATCCTAGAGTTTGGTAAAGATCCGTTTCCCGGAGATGTGACACTCTCCTGGTAAGAGGAATTGATCAAACAATTTATCAGTGCCTCTTTTATAGTCTTAAACGAGACTAAGTAATCTTACACACTGAATGAAAATCAAACCATTAAAAACTATGAAAATAGTAATTTCATCATTTCTGATCTAAAATTATCCTATTCCCTTTTTCACTAATTCCAATACAAAAAAGCCCATCTACCTACCTATTAAACTAGAATTCAATCTCTATACCACGACATTTTTTAAAATCTTCAAGTAATATTTAGATTAATTTTACGTGGTGTGCGCGAGATGTATGGTATGAATACACACACACACACACACTATGTATGTATAGTATATGTGTGTGGAAGATATCACGTTCAACGTTCTCCCGCAGGTAAAAGTTAATTGTTGGTAATTTAGTTATTGATCTCAAATATTAACGAGTTTAAAACAATAATTACCGAGCTTCTCTCTACACGCGAAAAGGTAATTAAGAACTATACTTATACTCGTTATTAATTAATGTACTTCTTTATAAATATATATAGGACAATAATAATTCAATCAGAGTCGATCAAGCTATGTATTTTTTCATTGAAATTTTGCAATGTTTGTATAGATTATTATCTGATGCTAAACGTATTAGAAAATTCGAAAATTTCTATGTGCTTATATTAAGCTTTTAAGTATATACTTACGCATTAAAAGATATTAATTCAAGTTATTGTAGAACCTGTGTAAATGCTGTATTCGGTTCGTTCATAATTATATGCACTTTGTTTCGATGGAAATTAGGGAGACTATAAATCGATTTTTTAGTTACACATTTTCAGGACGTAATTTAAATCCTTGTATGTACAGTGTCGTCCATAAGTTTAGGATTGTTTGGAAATTTTCTATTTAAATGTATATTTTTTATTTTATCTGATATTTAACAATCCGTAACATTCGAATAAAATATCGTAGAATCATTTAAGAAAAAGAAAATGACAGGTATTTTATTGATATTTAAGTTGATATCGTTGAGAATTAATTTTCGAACAAAACTGAAACTGAGTAAACGATACTTTTCTATTTTAGAAAAAAAACATTTACATTTTTTCAAATGAGAGGATTTTTAAAAATTTTTTTAGCTATATTTTTGCTTCCTCGAAAATGAAGCTTTGTAATAGTAAAATTTTTCGACTCTTTAAAAACGTGTTATGCGTCACGTGTTTTTAGAAAATGTCTGTATGGATATGTGCGTGTATGTATGTACGTATACCACCGTATTTTCGAAACTACTTGGTCAATATCGCTCAGCTTGCGTGTGTTATTTTTAATCATTTTTATTATTTGAATTCTAACTTGGTTTGGTCTTGATAATAGCTTTTAGGTTTTTAAATTTGAACATAATCTGGTACAATTCATGAAGAGTATAATTTTTTTTATTTGTATTATAATTTAATAATGCTAATTATAACGCAAAAAAGACAATAAGTATAATTTTTATAATTTTTTTAACACAACGTATTATGGATTACTTAAAACACTTTCTGTTAGTCTTTTTTTTAAATAAACTTCATCTTTTATTTAGTCAAAACTAGATCATTTTCAGAATCATCTTCATCAATAGCCAACTGTTATTTCAGTTCTTCCATCTATTATTGTAACTTACGTAATTCTAAAATAACAGAAAATGTTTGTCGACATTGCAATATTTCAGAAGAAATTAGTTATATTTTACAAGTTCCTATAATTGCACAGTTATAAAAACTTATTAAAAGAACAGATTTTCGATATAACTTAAAGTATCGATTTGAATGACAGAAAATAAACAATCAAAATTATTACATTTACGATGGTTCTATATATAAATCGTTGCCTAATGGATATTCAACTGGTACAAATAATGTAACTTTTACATGGAATACGGATGGAGTGCCGATTTTCAAATCGAGTAAAATAAGTATTTTGCCTTTTTATTAATGATAAACGAGTTACCTTACAAGCTCAGAATTAAAAAGGAAAATGTTTTGCTAGCTGGCTTATGGTTTGGCACTGAAAAACCTAGTCCAAATTTATTTATCAGTGTATTTATGAAAGAGTTAGAAGAGCTCTATCAAGAAGTGAATATGGACATTTTAAATATGGATGAACAAATAAATGTTAAAGATCATGATGATGAGTTTCAATGTATATCTCCTACATTTACCGGATAACGTAAGGAAATTTGGGCCATTATGGGTAATGACGTGTTTCCCATTTGAAAAGTTAAATGGAGTGTTAAAAAGTTATGTTAATGACTCACGTCATCCTGAACTGCAAATATGTTTGACAGTTACTTTATTTTTATCTTTGACAGACGTGCAAAATCAATTATTAAGACCTAACGGACAAGCTTCACGATTTTGTGAAAAAGTTAATTTATCAAAGTGCCAGGTATTCCACAGATTATTAGGAAGATTTTGGTATTATTAATTATTTCATTACGTTGTATAACTGCGAAAATGATGAATGTAATGCGACATATACTTCATATATACTTATTAAAATCTGCGACAAACTTATCCCACAATTTTTACAAAATAACTTAAGACATAAATGAAATTATAAAAATTATTCAAAATAAATTCTAAATTTACCCGCTACTTAAACTTTTTCCAAAGATCAAAAATGTTTACTTTGAAATATCCTGAAAGTATTTAAAAACTTGACCAATCTTGTCCCAAACGTACATAAGCGTGGGAAAAATTTGCAATATACATTTAATTAATGTTTTAATATACATTTTGATGTGTCACAAATCTGTCGCATATTTTGCCGCACTTCGCCCAGATTTGCGCGAAGTTTTTCTACGATTAAAATGTGCGGTCTTGAAGTGTGAGAAAGTCTCATTGTCCAAGTTGTGCCAGACTTCAGAAAGGCATAAACTTGGGCCAAGCTTAGCCTACATTTCTTTGTTTTTACGCGGGGTACGATTCTAGAATATTCACGAGTTCATCTTTCTTTTGGGTCTTTATAAAACCGCGAATGCATCATCAAACGCCTTTAGTCTTCATTTTGTTTTTGAATCTTGTGAGACTCGTGTTGACAGTGAGCGAAGTGCCCGCCGTTTAGATTCCGGCATAAGTATATTGTGAAATTCATATACGAGATTTAAAGTATAAAAAAGCTTAAATTACAAAGGATCGTTCCCATGCTTACTTTTTTTAAGCTAATAGCTATATTAGATTTGTATAAATTCAAAATATACACAAACTATAGAATTGTATTCACAGACGATAAAATTCGAATTTGACCACGAATATTTTGACGAATTAATTTGACTATTTCTGTAGTTTAAAATCTTATATTAAATAAATTAGAGAATTAAATAAATAATCAAATAAACACAAAAACAGTCTAACTCAATTTTATTAAATAAACCTAAAGAAACTCAAAAACACAATATTTTCACCAAGAAATATTTAACACCGTTAAATTAACGTTACGCCTGTTAGAACGTTACGCGTGACGCTTGCAAACATATATAACAACCTAAAGTAACGTCACGTATAACGTTAGAGGGACGTTATACGTCGTATGACTAGCGCAATGTAACGCGTAACACCAAAATCATCTACCTTACAACGTGATAAGAAGATACAAGAGTTACGTGACGCGATAACTAAGCGTGACATACTATAATCATGACTTATTAAGAACTAAGAGACTCCGGAGCTGACAGTAGTTACACATTAATCTAAAAATAATTTAATGATAACGCGAACTACTCACGCCTAACACTGCCTTGATAAGCCGGGTCATAACACTAACTATATTTTTAGAAGAAAAAGAAAATTTTTTATATTTTGAATTGATGCCATCTAAAATATTCTATGCCAGTTGATGAAAACTTCGATTACATTGTACACAGTTTTCTTATAATAAAGAAAAATTCTTGGAATATTTGAAACAGACGATTATGAATAATACTAATTGAGAATTGACAAAATTATCTTTTTTTTGTATTTTAATAATTTTTTTATTACTTTTTTCTCATATAGATGTATACTTTTGTTATTATTACTACACAAATACATTCATTTTTGTAGCTAGCTTTAACTAGCTATACAAGTTTCAATCAGAAAAGAATAATATTTTTCGAAATGTTATAATATTTTGTTTCAAATAATTAAATGAAATTAAATTGGAGTAATATTACATATAGGGTCGAGATGTTAATTTGAGGAAGCTATGTGCCAATTAATTGGCAGCAGTTTTTTAATAATTAATGCTAATTATTTTGAGTAATCTTGTATTATCTTGTACCATGATTGTTTTAAATTATTCAACGGTATATTTTCTTTGAAAGTTCTGAAATGGTTAATATTAGATAAAATGTACACATTTAAATGGAAAATTTACAAATGATCCTAAACTTATACACTGAGAAAAACGATTCTTTCATTAAAAGAAATCATAAATTTTGTAGCGTAAAATTTTAAGGCAGGGGTCTGTTTCTGCACACAGGAATTAAACACATAATGTTTGTGCACAAAAATTCTGCACTTTACTTTTATGCACGGTGCACAAATATTTTACAAAATAATTTAAATTAATAAAAATAATCGTTTATTTTGTGCACATAAAAATTGTGCATTTACAAATTGTGCACATTAAAATTGTACACATAAATATTTTTTTACTCTTTGATGTGCATAATATTTACATGTACAATTTTAATGTGCACAATTTTTATGTGCACAATTTTTATGTGCACAAAGTAAACGATTATTTTTATTAATTTAAATTATTTTGTAAAATATTTGTGCACCGTGCATAAAAGTAAAGTGCAGAATTTTTGTGCACAAACATTATGTGTTTAATTCCTGTGTGCAGAAACAGACCCCTGCCAATTTTAATTTATTTGTAACAAATGACGATTTTTTAGTAGTTAAGAAATGTTCCTTTACGAATACGAATTATAATACAAATAAATTATTATTTACAAATATGTGAAAACTTAATCTGGCACGTTTCGGATTGATAATATGATGATAATATTCGTGCACACAAAATTAAATTATTAATATTGTAGACTGTGCATTTTAAATTCTGCACATAGATTTTTAATTAAAATTAAAAAGTTTGGTTAATTATTATGCACATGTTTATTATGCAAAAATAATATTATTCTTTTAAAAATGTGCACTGCGCAAAAAAAATATAATTTATATTGTTGTTTCCGTCAAATATTATTGTGCACCGTACTTATTTACTAGATAAAATTGTGCACATGGTCGTTATCAAACATTTATTGTACACGCTGTAGTGAATAATGATTGTGCACGAGATGGATTTAGTGTACAATAATTTACTATATATAAAGAAACTGTGTTATGTGTACAATTTTTGTACACAAATCGTTGTATTAATGACTTGTGTAGAAATATTGTGCACAAGTTACTATAGCAACTTGAATTTGTGCAAAATAATTGTGCACAGGCACTTTTACTGCATGTATTTACTTTTGTACAAAAAAACGCGTTTTGTATTTAATACAAATGTCTAGGAGTAGATGGCGTAACTAGTATCTAATTTAAAAAGAAATAAACGAATTTTAGTACGCAATGCATTATAGTCCTGAATACGCGAACAGCTTAATGTCACCAATTCAAGATTCTAAGTAGATTTCATAATTTTAATAAAAGAACTAGCTAACGTTTCGCTCGCAATTAACATGTAATGACAAGGTACGGTTCATCCACATAAAAATTGAACACGCAATTTTTTTTACACAAAAATAATTATACAATAGTTTGTACACAGAGTGAATTTTTTTCTTACACTGTGTATAACTACAACACATTCTAATTTTTTGTGTACTAATACATTGTGAAGTAGGGCGGTATTAATATAAGTTTACCATTTTTCAACAATATTTATTTATACAGACGTAAAATAGCTTACTTTTTATTAAATAGAATAAACTGTACAAATACTGAAAAAGTAAAAAGACATTGATTAGTATATTATCATTATAAACATAACATCCTTCTATTTTATTTCGTAAACAATGTAAATACATTTTCTTAAGAACCAATTAACATTATTTTTTCCTATCTATCCATCATAACCTGTGGAAGGTATGAGTCAATCTTAACAGCACATTCTGGGCAAGCAGTTAACCTCTGATTCACAATACAGGGAACGCAAGCCCGATGGTGGCAGGGTCTTAATTTCTGGACACGTGATTTACTGCCACACTGAGCGCAACCTACTCAACAATAAAATATAGACAACATCTTTTATTTTAACATTAACATAAATTTTTATATTATGAGATTCCTTGAACACAATGTATAAGTATAGATATACTGTATAAACTTATAAGACAACTCCTATAATAAAACAACAGTATTACGCAATAAATACTAGACATACACCTTAATTAACCTATGATAAATTTAATTTTTTAAGCTATTTTTTGAAGAACCACTTTTTAAAGAAATTGCACGTTCCTGCATGTAGGTACTCTTGAGAAAAATCGAGTTGTGGAATGGTTCATTTTCAACTCTGTGCGTTTCAAGTATTTAAAAATCATTGTATTAACCTAACCCCCCTTTTTCAAAGGAATTGCACGTTCGTGCATGTTCCTTTGAGAAAGATCGGGTTGTAGTATGGTCTATTTTCAAACATTATATGTTTCAAGAATTTAAAAATAATTGATTTAACCTAACACCGATTCTCAAAGCAATTGCACGTTCGTGCATGTTTCTTTGATAAAGATCAGATTGTAGTGTTGTTCATTTTGAACTCTGTGTGTTACATGTATTTTAAAATCATTGAATTAACTGAACACCGCTTTTCAAAGGAATTGCACGTTCGTGCATGTTCCTTTGATAAAGATCGGGTTGAAGAGTGGTTCATTATCAGCGCTGAGCGTTAGTAGTATTTGAAAGAATATTGGATTAACTCGTCATTTCTTCTCAAAGGAATTGCACGTTCGTGCACGTTCCTTTGAGAAAGATCGGGTTATAGTATGGTCTATTTTCGAACATTATATGTTTCAAGAATTTAAAAATAATTGATTTAACCTAACACCGATTCTCAAAGCAATTGCACGTTCGTGCATGTTTCTTTGATAAAGATCTGATTGTAGTGTTGTTCATTTTCCACTCTGTGTGTTACAAATATTTAAAAATCATTGAATTAATCTAATACCGCTTTTCATAGGAATTGCACGTTCGTGCATGTTCCTTTGACAAAGATCGGGTTGAAGAGTGGTTCATTATCAGCGCTGAGCGTTAGTAGTATTTGAAAGAATATTTGATTAACTCGTCATTTCTTCTCAAAGGAATTGCACGTTCGTGCACGTTCCTTTGAGAAAGATCGGGTTGTAGTATGGTCTATTTTCAAACACTATATGTTTCAAGAATTTAAAAATAATAGATTTAACCTAACACCGATTCTCAAAGCAATTGCACGTTCGTGCATGTTCCTTTGATAAAGATCGGATTGTAGTGTTGTTCATTTCTAAAGCAATTGCACGTTCGTGCATGTTCCTTTGATAAAGATCGGATTGTAGTGTTGTTCATTTTCAACTCTGTGCGTTTCAAGTATTTAAAAATCATTGATTTAACCTAACACCGCATTTCAAAAGATTTGCACATCCATGCATGTTCCTTTGAGAAAGATCTGTTTGAAGAATGGTTCATTTTCAATCTCTGTGCATTTCAAGTGTTTAAAATACTTTGAATAAACTTGAGATCGCTTTTGCAAGGAATTGCACGTTCCTTTGAGTAAGATTGGCGAATAGTTTGGTTCGTTTTCAGCTTACTTCTAATCGCTTGCATGATCATATATACTATAGTATAGTATATTGCGGCACTAGTGCGAGAAAGTAGATTGCCGTGTTGTTTGCGGCCAAGCAAAGCGTGAATCTTTTTCTCGCAGTTGTATTATACGGTATTTTTTAATATGTGGAGAGGTCAATTTTGAGCACTTTTTTTGTTGACTTGCTAGAAGTAACCCTTTTAGGACCGAGGATCAAAAATGATTTATAGTAATGAGATTTAGATTTACATGTATGAGACTGGGAATGTACTTACGTGACTTTTTACCACCACGATGAGTCTTTTTAACTTTTTTATCTATTGTAGTTTCTGTAAATTAAACATAATCCTTTAGTATCTCATTAGTAAAGAAATTGGTTTAGAATAAAATTTGTATTAATACAATCGTCTACTGAACCGATTAATGTGAAAGAAATTGAATTCTTATATTACCCTGACAGTGCTTTACGTTGTCTACATCTTTGACACGAAATATCGATCTCTCGAAATCCACCGATTTAGTAGTACCTTGTGCTTCTACAGTTAGCTCTAGCTGACTCGCAGCTATTGGATTTTGTTCGACAACTGTCAAATATATTTAACATTAATGAATAATAAATTTGATTACATATGTTTCGACGCAAAGGTTTATACAGTTATGTAAATAAAAACATATTCGTTATAATAGTTTTGCATCATAAGATATAATAGTTCTATAATAATAATATGCAAGGGGTTACCAAAGCCAAATTTTATCCTTCCTACCTTACCAACCTGAAAAGAGACAGAAAGCTAGTTATAATTAAAGAAGGACGACAATTTACACAAATTGATAACAGTGCCCTTCCTTTATTAATAATCTATCGCAGTTCAAAATTTGAAGCAAAAATATCAATTGGTTTTGGCGTAATCCTTTACCAAAAATTACGATAATTTCGTGCAATTTTAGGTTATACGCTCGTCGAATGAAACACATGTGATGACTTTTGGTAAGGGATTTCTAGAAAACTAGTCAATATTTTTGCTTCAAATTTTAATGACAGGTTAATTATTAATAAAGGAAGGGCACTGTTCTTCTCGATTTTCGTATGTTAACTTGCTTTTTTAATTGTAACTAATTTTATATGATTTTCGATGTCGGTAATGTAGGGAGGATGAAACGTGACTTTGGCACTCCGTTAAGGGTAGAGTATGGTCAAAAATGATAGAAAAATCAATTTTTTTTAAATTTAGAAACAAGTTCTAGAATGTTATGTAGAATGTGCGTAAATAATTTTTAATATTATAAAGCTTATGTGTCTACATAATTGCAGCATGACATAATATTCATTTAATGAGATGTCGGATTCAGAAATAGCCACTTTTAATATTTTTTTATAAATAAAAGAATGAATTTTTGAAAAAATCCTGTCCATCAGGTCCTCAGACATGTTTTCTACTAATTTTTTAAGATTTTTAAATCGATATTTTAATTACGATATTTAGGTTGGAAGTTTATGCCTTTTACCGACCCAAAATTGTTTATTTAATTATTATTAAAAAAATTATTTTTTCTTAAAAAATCGATCCTTCAAGCCCTTCCTTATATTTTAAGTTTATCCTTATGAATTTTTTCAGATTTTTAAATGGATGTTATAGTTATAATTTTTGGGTTGAAAGATGTAGATTCCTGTCCGACATTTGGGTCCGACATCTCCGTAATGCAATAAGTCATTTATTTTAAACTTTAAAGCTGAATAACTCCAAAACTATTTTTTATACCTTCAAAAGATTCCTTGCGGGATAATTTTTTAATGAAAAACATTACAATTTTGAAACAATTACAGAGTCCTTTTACCCCTAATTCACTATAATTTGTATTTTATGAGTAAAAAATCACTATTTTAGTGATAACAAATTAAATAATCTTGGTACAAGTTGAAAACAAAAAATCACTTTCAATTTGACGAATGATACTTTATTCGAAGGGAAAAACGGAATTATTCGAAAAAAAACATGGATTAATATATTATTTAACTGATTAATGTATTAGTGGAGAAATAAATTGTATTCATAGATTACCGTTGTTGTGCTTATCTTTGACTACATCTTCGATATGAATTATTACCGATCTATCGGAAGTCAATAAAGTAGTAGACACTTGTGATTCTACGATTTGTTCTGGTTGGTCAGCAACAATCGGATATTGTTCGAGAACTGTAAAATATGATTATTATTAATGAATAACTATTCGCTCCTTAATATTTCGCCCATAGAGATCGAGTTTTTTTCAAAATTTCGAGATCGAGTTCAAATTTTGAGAGCCTCCAACGTTATTTTTATATTATTAATTTATTTATTTATAAATGATATTATTTTGTATTATTGATATTATTTTATATTATTTCTTATTACTTGTGTTTTTTGAAATCGCAATTATAGAGATGAAGAAAATTACATGCGATGTGAGATATTTCTTATTTTCCTGGCCAAGGTATATACTATATACTATAGTCATAGGGATTTAAATTTCCACCCGAACCGAAGTCTCGAGGACAAATATTTTACCTCCCGTGGAATCAGTACTATTTTTTTCAAAAAACGAGATTGAAAATACAACTTTGAGATTCGACACCGAGAGCGAAAGTGGTACTTTCGGCCTATTATGTACGAAAAATATTTACCGTTGATTTTATTATCGTCCACTGTATCTTTCTGTTCAGATTGCAGGATCTCAAAAGTTGCAAGTGTCTCGGAGGCTAATTGATCCACCATTTCTGGCTGGGGATTACTAACTACAAGTGTAAAACATTATAAGATAATATACAAAAATTCATTTTACGTAAAGAAAATTTTAGAATAAAAATTGGATACTATAGAATTTAACTAATTATGTAACGATGTTGACTACATAAGGGCAAATCTACAATAGTCTTTATGTAAGTAATATGTGTAATTTTTTTAAGTCTGTAACTTGGTTTTCTGAAAAAGCACACCATTGTGCTTGGGTTTTAATTTGTTTAGTTTGTTTATTGTTCGACTAACGAAACAGTCTGTTTTGAAAAAAGTATCTGAAACGGCACATATAGTATTTCCTTAGAAGTACAAAAAGAATTGCGTTTGCCAGCGAAATAATGGAAAAAACAAGCAATTTTACGAGTTTTGTTTAATTTTTAACTGCGCCGATGTTCGACGAATGAACGTTCGATGAAATCACATAATAATAACAGAACATGATTCTTGAATTTGAAACAAAAAATTTAAGCACCGGTAGGGTTGTGTGACTTCATCGGAATTGTTTTAATAATGCTTCAAAGTTATAATGTTATTAACTAGTAAAATTCGAAATATCTCACATTTTAAATAGGGCACTCAACCCTACTCGAGCTCAAATTTTTTGTTTTAAAGTTAAGTATCATGTCCTATTATTATTATGTGATTACATCGAACATCGCAACAAAAAATTAAATACAGCTCCTAAAATTTCAAGTTTTTTCCAATTATTTTGCTAAAAAACGTAACTGTTTTTGTATTTTCAAGGAAATATCTTCTGTGCTGTTTCAGATACTTTTTCCAAAATAGACAACTGTTTCATTGGCCGTACAACAATCAAATTAAAACCCAAGTACAATGGTGTGCTTTTTGACGAAACCAAGATACAGATTTTAAAATTATAGATTTGCCTACAGCTATGTAATAATTTAAGTTAGCCATAATAATATTGTACTAAACACAAATTTAAATATTACCATTATCGCAATTCTTATCAGCACCTCCATCTTTTTTGCCAGCAATCAAGCTTTCGGAAAATGAAGTTATTGGCACATTTATATCCTCTACATAGATTGCATCAACTGGCATCTTCTCATTAACTGTAAATTATACATAATATTTTTTATTTAAAGAGTAAAGTGGATTATTAATTTAAGGGCCGAAGCGGTTCATGCTTTTAAAATTGTACATATTTTACTTCATCAAGTTAAAAGTCAACTGAAAACTCAGTGTAATTGATAATATAGAAAGTTTTTAAAATAGTATTTCAATAATATAATATTAAAAACAAATAAAATAATTTACCGTTCAGGCTATTATCATCACCTCCACTTTCCATCTGAAACATCGATATCTCGAATGGTGACAATTCCATGGAAGCTGATTGATAAAAATTTTCCGAAATGCGATAGACAGCTGCAGATATAAAATAGTATTAAAATATAATAATGCAATTTTATATAAACAAATTCTATATTACATTAAACTTGAATGAATATAATAGCGCAATAATAATTTTTTAATTTATAAATAGGTCGCTTCAATTTCTATCTGCTCATTAATAGTTAATCTTAATATTTTGTTACAAAATATTAATGCTTAAAGCTGTCATGTTGCGATCAGAAAGTTTACCGTTTAAACTATCGTCACCTTCATCTTCCTGCTCAGAAATCAGAACCTCAAAAGGAGAAAGTCGTATGGAAGCTGTTTGATACAGATCTTCTGGAACGCGATCGCTTGCTACAAATGTATTGAAATATTAAAAATGTTTTACCTTACAGATTAAAAACGCTAGAAGAAAAAGTGAGATTAGTTAGGATTATAATTCCAACTTAATTTGTGACGAGAATTTGTGATATATATATATATATATATATATATATATATATGGGCTATTTCACGTAAAGTGGTACGATGAAAATTTTAAATCACTCCACAGTTTGTGAAAATACTGGAAATATCTTCCAGAAGATAGAAAAAAAATTTGAGGTGTTAAAAATAATTTGCCTAAGAGTTATTCCACCATGAAAAATGGAAATTTTTCAATTTTTTAGAAAAATTTCTATTTTCAAAGCCATTTATCTCAAAATCTATTCATTTTTTTGAAAAAACATTACTAACAACTTTTGTTCAAAATAATTTTTAGAACTTATCTACTTGAGTTACAATTCTTAATTTTAAAATCTTGAAGAGATAGAACGCCCGGAAATTTTGAATATCAAAAAAAGGCGACCACGCCACAATCGACTTTGATCTAACACCGCTCAAAAGATCACATTTTTTGAGAGCTTTCGAATGGCGGTGGTTAGATTATTGGCCAAGACCGCTGGTGCAAGTTATGCCCTAAAATACATGAAAATTAGTGATTTTATGAGGTTTATGACGTATAACTTACACCAGCAGTCTTGGCCAATAATCTAACCACAGTCATTCGAAAGCTCTCCAAAAATGTGATCTTTCGAGCGGTGTTAGATCAAAATCGATCGTGGCGTGGTCGCCTTTTTTTGATATTCAATATTTACGGTCGTTCTATCTCTTCGAGATTTTAAAATTAAGAATTGTAACCCAGGTAGATAAGTTCTAAAGATTATTTTGAACAAAAGTTGTTTCTAATGTTTTTTCAAAAAAATTAAGTGATTTTGAGATAAATGGCTTTGAAAATAGTAATTTCTCTAAAAAATTGAAAAATTTCCATTTTTCATGGTGGAATAACTCTTAGGCAAATTATTTTTAACACCTCAAATTTTTTTTCTATCTTCTGGAAGATATTTCCAGTATTTTCACAAAATTTGGAGTGATTTAAAATTTTCATCGTACCACTTGACGTGAAATAGCCCATATATATATATATATATATATATATATATATATATATATATGTATATATGTATGGGGTATTCCACGTGAAGTGGTCCGATCAAAATTTTAAAATGCACCAAATTTTGGGTACACATTGCAAATGTTTTTCAGAATACAGAAAAAAATTTTTAGGTACTGGTATTTATTAGCTCAAAAGTTATTCTAACCTCAAAAAGTGAGCTTTTTCCAGTTTTTTTCAACACCAGCTGGGTTCATCGCTATTTAACCCAAAATCTATCAACTTTTACTATACAACATTATATGTAACATTCGTTGCTAATTATGTGTAGAATTTATCCTTCTGGGTTAGAATTTCTAATCTCAAGGTCAATGTTACATAAACTACATGTCAATATTCAACTTAAAAAAAGTGTAAGTTTGCCACCATTGATTTTTTTATCCAAAAATCTAAAAGAAAGCTTGGAGCAATACCTTTCAAATGGTCTGTAGCATTTTTATGGCCTTCAATTCTGTAAAAAGTTATGATAATTTAAGGAGAGGAGAGAGGTTTCTTGAATACTTATTATTTACCTACTTATTAACTAATAAAACTAGAAATAAATTGTAACTAATATGAGCCGCTGAGAAATGTTAAAAAGTGTTTCCTTTAGTACTTAAAAATGGATAAGAAAAGTACCTATGTAGTAGCGTAAACGGAAACGGATACGCTATTTAATACCGTATAAAACGTTTTGCATTTTTACTAGTGATCTTCTTCTCCGATAGATTGTTTCGAAAAACACACATGTCTACCCTTAGACTCTTTCGGCAAAAAAGAGACATACTGATGAAGTTCTTTTGGTCACATACTAACAAAGATACATGAATAACTCATATTTTAATATTGAATAAATTACACAGTATGCGATGTAATTATAAACTAACAAATAAATAAGTTACAATGCAGTACAGCGTGCATTAATATTGTAATAACGCGAATCGTTAGTTATGTGATCTCCTAGCGTTTCCCGCACCTACCTTGCAAGACGAACTTTGTTCATTTATTAATAATTAAATATTCCGCTTGGTTTATTCCATAAAACCCGTACTAAATTCCAGTTAACGTGCATTTCGAGCGACGGGCACAAGCACTGTAAGGATTATTGATAGTCGCCCGAGTATGACTCGCACGGTTTGAGTCTTCATGCGGCGGAGAATCACAGTCCGTATCACGTAAGACCGATTGCACGGCTAAGCCAATCGACGCATTCCCCGACCGTGCTCGACGAAAAACGGAACCACAAACTGCTCTATTAAACTAAAAAACTAAGCAAATTAATAATAAATACTTACCCTAAAGGTACCATCGCAGAAAAGTTGTGTACAGTTAGCGAGTCCAACAAGCATCGAGTCATGAATGAACAATAAAGCAATCGAACCATCTTTCGCTGTAACGCAACCTTTATAGATATCTTCGACTGTTTTTAAATCTGTTAACGCTTCTGCTAAATCCGATAGTGTTTCTGGAATTGGTGGAACGTTGTTTCTCCGAGCTTTCTGCATTTTGCCATCGAAGTTTTGAAACTGCACCTTATTCTTTATTTCTTCATACCTAGGATCAATACAATTTTTAGTTAATTTATTAATTTTAAAATTTTATTACGTTATTCATTATAGGTTAATAAACTAAAATTAAATTGCAGTTCATTTTAAAAACTTAATAAAGGTTAAAAAACGTATCAACAAATACCTTGTTAAAAATATATAAATTCTACTTACTCTGGTTTTGCTCGTACGATTTCGTAAATAGAACGCAATTTCTCAAAAGTCGTTTGGGCGAGAACTAACAACTCCTCTTCAAATCTTTCTTTTTTTAAAAGAAGATGATCTGGATAGTGGCCTTTGTGCACTCCTTCAACAGTCAACTCTTGCTTCTCAAGATCTTGCAGGGTGTTGACTCTGATACAAGCCGAACATCTCGACTTTCTCACAGCATATCGGAAAGTTCTGCCGGGTGGACGGCTATCCAAATAATAAATAAAACCTTCGTGATAATACCTTACGGTATTATTTTGCTTACCGCACAATCTAAACATTTTTCGAATGTACCGCGTTAATCACGATTTGATGGTTAAGATACGTCACAGAAAAATTATTCATCTCAGGTTACCAGGGTAACGCATTCTTTATTGTTTAATAACAATATATGCTTTGAAGGGAGCGCCGAGAACGATTTTAAATTATTTAATGCACCTTATAATTTATAATTGCAGATGAACAAATATTTCAGTTATGCGCGATTGATAAATAGAATTCAAAATAATGGTTTTGTTAAATATATTATATACTAACGTAACCAAAAAATAGTAACTGTTTTTGTTACTTATTTAAGCAAGAAAAATTTTTGAAAAGCTCCAATTTGAGAAAAAAAATAATATTAAAGCTCTTAATTAATTTTGATTATATGTAATGTAATTTTATTCACATATTTGAATTGGGAGGGTCAGAATGTTTAAAATCGTGCTTCTTTATATAAATCGAAAATTTTTATTTTTCATAACTTTCTTGCGAGGTATGAGATTATTCGCGTTTCTCTTCGCCAAATCCAACTTACTTATGCTAATCGACTGAGCGAAGCGAAGGTTCTCTACTACAGAATTATAACTTCTTGTGGGTCCGATTTCTTGGTTATATTGAAACTGATCACGCTGAAAATTTGTAGGTATGTTAGGGATGTTCTAAAGATATGCCGAATAAATTTTTGTGAGAAACCGTTGATTTTTATATGTTATTTGTAACATTATTATACACAATACATGCATACGTATCTGAACACTAACACTTACTTTTTATGCGTATACACTATATACACGCATGCAGACACACATACACGCACGCACGTCGCACACACACACATACTCAAACACGTGATGTATACATGTATTGTTTATAACAATGCTTCAAATAATTTTTTTTAAAATCATCAGATTCTCATAAAAATTTATACAGCACATCTTTAGTATATCTGTAACATGCCTACAAACTTGTGTAAATTAATTACAAAATTGTTACGAATATTTTGTAATTAACTGACATGCAATTCACGAACGAGTCGCATTCGCATTTGCCGCCCAACCGAAGCGAGGGAGGCAAAACGACAAGTGCTCGATTCGACTGACCACTCTCGCATCGTATACTATTTTTTAAAACACTGTGATATGTATATAAACATTCTATTGCGCATTCGCGAATTTCGAACACTAGTGCGAGAACCTGGTATTTCACGCACGCTGTACAGGCATTCAAAATGGCATTCGCACACAGTGTTGCACAAAATAGTACGCTTCGTTACTAATGCGAGAATATGATTTCTTCCTTGCGGGGCAATTTGTGAAAGTCACGCATAAATAGGCCTATTTTGCAACTTCAAGTGGATCTATATGAGTGGAAAATTTTTCGGGGGCTCAAATTTTGGGAAGTCTTATTTTTGAAAATTTAGAAATATACTTCAGTTGAAGCCAAATAAAAAATTCACGTTCGCACGGTTTTTTAAAAAATTCAATATTTTGACCTATTATATATCCCCACATTATATAGCAGTAAGAAAATTGAAACTCATTCCCTCATGCTCATACCTCCACCGCTCCTCCCATCCCTCCTTCACAGATTTTTCAAAATTTTGCCCGTTATTTATATGGTCTAATTATCATTCCTCCTCCGTTACTCCTCCGTCACTCTTGAAAATCACACGGAGAAGGGATGAGGAAGGATATATATATATAATATATATATGAGTAAGAATATTAATCTTTACATTGAACTTATACTAGTTTTTATAGTACATCAATTAGTTAAAGTTCTCTGTAGACACTCATGGGTCCGATGAAGAAAATGAAAGCTAATTAATTACGCTATATTATATAAAAAAGGTCTTTATTAATTTTTATGTTATTGTTAAACAATAAAAGGAACACATTCTCATTAGTCAAATCATGTACACATGATACAGATTTAATCGTTAGTAATAATAATGAGATGTTTATATTTCCACCCTGATAAGCAGGCATGGATCCTTTCTTTAGAATAAAAATGATTGACAGTTTTCCAAAATTTTAATAACATTGTTCCATCCTCGAATGTATAAGGCGTGAGCCAAGCCTGCAATTCGTCGTCATCATAGCCTTCAGTTTTTATTTATGCCTATGTAATTAATTAATTTTTTAAAATAATAATCTTATATGTATAACTTCATATTAAGTGACCTATCAATTGTACACAAAGAATTTGTGATCATTTAAATTGTACACAGTGTAAGAAAAAAATTCACTCTGTGTACAAACTATTGTACAATTATTTTTGTGTAAAAAAAATTGCGTGTTCAATTTTTATGTGGATAAACCGTACCTTGTCGCCCTCTCTATGCCGTGTCTCGCACATATTCTCACTCTCTCTTTCTCTCTTTATGCCCCTCTCCATAATTAGTCCCATGCCAACGCTCTCCCTCTCTCTTTCTCTCTCTCTTTCTCTCTCTCTTCTTTTCCGTCGGTTCCCCTCCCTCACCGCTATCCATTCTCCGGCTCCAACTTAGTCTCTCTCTCACTCACCCATTATATCCATTTTTTCCCTCTCACTTACTCTCTCTCCCTCTAACTTGTTATCTATCATTTGTTCTGCCCATTCACCCTCACACTCTGTCCATTCCCTAGCGCGTCTACTCTCTCAC
Organism: Theocolax elegans; assembly: GCA_026168455.1. Taxonomy (NCBI): domain Eukaryota; kingdom Metazoa; phylum Arthropoda; class Insecta; order Hymenoptera; family Cerocephalidae; genus Theocolax; species Theocolax elegans. The sequence goes on along the minus strand of CM047431.1, from coordinate 35,507,694 downwards.
TCACTCTTTTCCCTCCCGATCGTTTGTCCCATACTTTCTCCCATTCTTATTCTCTCTGTCCTTTCACCCGCAAATTCTCTCTTATTCTCCATCCCTATCTTTTGTCCCGCGTTTCCACTTTCACTCTGTATCTTATTCTCTATCACACTCTTTATTATTTTAACCAGGCTTTCTCTTTATTTTATTCTCTCTTTCTCTCTCTCTCACACACTTTATTACTTTACGCGCGCTTTCACTCCCTCGCCCGCTTACTTTCATACTTCGTCTCTCTATCCTATTTCCCGCTCTCTCTCTCTCTCTCTTTAACAGACCTATTCAATAATATGTTATCCGCCGGTTACTTTCCGGACTGTTGGAAGAAGGTCTTATTATTTCCATTGGCGAAGTCGGGCAGGATGGAGTCGTGCTCGGACACGAGACCAATAGCCAAGCTCTGTGAGCTCTCGAAGATTTTGGAAAGAGTAGTGCATGATCAGCTGATTGAGTATCTCGAGAGTAATTGTTTATTAACTGCTAGGCAAGCGGGGTTCCGAAAGGGACATAGTACTCAGTCAGCTCTTCTAGGTGTACTTGATGATGTGAGAAGGGCTGTTGATTCCAGGATGATAACGATCTTGGTCCTGTTCGACTTTTCCAAGGCCTTTGACACGGTGCCGCATGATCTCCTCATTCAGAAATTAGGTAACATCGGATGCTCAGATGTTGTGCTGAACTGGTTCTATAGATATCTTGTTGGCCGCATGCAGGCCGTGGTGGATGAAGGTAGTGTGACATCGGATTGGCTCGGGGTAAATGCAGGAGTGCCGCAGGGTAGTGTCCTGGGTCCCGTTCTTTTTTCCATTTTTATCAACGATCTGCCTAAGATCCTTAAATATTGTAATTATATGTTGTTTGCCGATGACGCCCAGGTCTATCATTCGTTTCTTCCATCAGATATCGATAATGCAGTTCAGCGTATTACTTGTGATGCGAATGCGATAGCGAATTGGGCGATTAATAACGGTCTTAAGTTAAATGTGGAAAAAACGAAGGTCATGATCCTGGGCAGTCAGGCTTATCTTGCGCGTATCAACCTGGACACTGCTCCGAGGGTCAGATTAAACAATGACTACTTAAAGTATGAAAATGTGGTAAAATTGCTTGGGGTTATGATAACCCCTACCCTGGACTGGTCAAAGCAAGTCATGGGAATTTCAAGGTGCGTCCATGGAGTACTGCACTCGTTGCGTTATTATAGCAAAACTATGTCGCTTAAACTTCGCAAAAATCTTGTAGAAACACTTATTTTCCCGCATTTTGACTATGCGTGTGCGGTCTATCATGATGTAGATCAGACTAGAAATATTAAACTTCAAAGACTGTTGAATGCGTGTGTAAGATTTGTTTGGGGTAATATAGCGAGGCGTGATCACGTTACTTCATATAGATTAGGCTTAAAATGGCTTTCTGTCGAGTCCAGACGGTCCCTTCTCATCGGCTCTCTAGCATTTAATATCATCTCCCATAACACACCAACCTACTTAGCAAATTACTTTATTAAATTAAACACCCCCGATCAGAATCCTCGATCTTCCTCTCGTCATCCACCTAAACCCCTCTCATACCTTCCGCCACGCACCGAATCGTTAAATAAGTCATTCATTATAACCTCCACCCGTATCATCAATCAGCTTCCCTCCATTCCATTTAACCCCATGTTCATAGAAAAGTTCAAAACCATTCTTTTTAACCACCTGTTTGGGCTCGACAAAAATGCCTGGTCTATGCGGATCGCAACCGAGGGCATCGCGCCACGGCCCATCCCATGTCTCGAGGAGGCTCCGTAGTTATTCCTATCTTATTGTAACTTCTAGTCTCATTGTAACTTATGTACTTTTTAATTCGTCGTTATCTGTACTTTTTATCTATTTATTTAATTAATTTGTTCTTCCATATGAGAAATTCGAGCGTTCTTCGATCTTTTAATTTAATTTATTGTATTATATAATTTTTTATTGTATTATTTTATTATTTTATTTTAGTATTATATTGTTTTACTTTATTGTGTTACTTGTTAACAATTTGCGCTTTAGCTATACTGTTATAATTTTGATCCATGATTTTAAGTTGTTATCAAGCGTTTATTTTTGTTATTTAGTTTTAAGATTTTAACCTATATTAACTATTTTGTAAAATACTCTGTATTATCTGTAGTGCCTATGGGGTTTCTACCCCAAACGGCCGAATAAAGTCTCAATCAATCAATCTCTCTCTCTCTCTCTCTCTCTCTCTCTGTTACTCTCGCACCAGGATGACATGACGGACGGACAAACGGAGACCAGACACGATTGTAATATAGTTAAAATTATGAGGTAGGTACTAAATAATAATTACATATTTTACAATAATAATTAAACAGTAGTCATGAATAAATGATATTTATTATTTATTTAATGAATTCTTATACAAAATATTGCTATGGCATTATTACTATTATATTGTCTATATAAGTAATCTTTCAGAAATTTTGTACGTAGCACATATAAGGTATTGTATTACATTAAAATTTTGTAAAGAATGTCGAATCCAAAATCCCAAAAATAATGTATAAAATAATAAATTAAAAATCTGAAAATCTGAAATAACTGATTGATTGACTGACTGAAAGATATCTAGTTTCCGAGTCTAATGTGTTCTTCAAAATCATTTGTTTCCAAATGCAGTACTGTCTATCAGATAAGTAAGCCGTACAGTTACAGCTATAAATAAAGGTAAGAAAGCTATACAATTTGTGTTCTTTTAAAATTAATGATAAATTATACAGCTACATGGAGCTGTTAAAAGATAATTTCACCCTAGCTATAACTAAAATTGAGGTAATGGTAATATTATTTTTGGCAGCAAATGTTAATTTTTTAAATAAATGTGTAATACGTCTCGTATTCAGTGAGTCTATATCTATCTTAATGCTATACGCAACGTATTACACATTTCTTTGAAAAAAATAGAAATTTGCTGTCAAGAGTAATATTACAATTACCTTAATTTTAGTCATAGTTATAGCTAGGGGGGGAAAGTATTTTTCAACAGCTCGATGTAGTTGTAAAATTTATAATTTATGCTACAGCGCCATTTGAAGCCTCGAGATCAAGCGACTATAACGGAGACTATAGCTCCGACATCCTTTTAATTGGGCAACAAAATCAAAATTTTCTAAAGGAATTTATTTTTTATGTCTATTTTTTTTCCACACCACCCAGGAGGTAAAAATAGTAGGCGCGTTTTTTTTAAAAAGAACCCAAGTGATTTTAAAAAATCAAATAATTTCATGAAAAATGTTAAAAGTTTAACATACATTAGCCAATCGCATTTAAAAGTTATCGCGCTATGAAAGATATTATGAGACTGTCGAAGGAGATGCTTTTATACCTTACTGAATTACCAATCTCGATTAAGGTAAAAAACCATCTCCTACAACAATGTCACAATATACTATTTAATCACTTGAGTCCCTTCTCAAGTGGTATCCCTTCCCATGTTAAAATTGCTCGTAAAACAAAATATAAAATAAAAATTACAAATAAAGTTTTAAATCAAATAATTTTTCTTACAATGATAAATAATAAAAAATATTTTAACAGGGTATAGGCCTAATCCACTGCTGAAACAAAATAAAAATTTGTTTATTTTTGATGGTTTCCTGGCAGACTGTTTGTGGCTGGCATTGACTGTTTCGGTTTCCGGCTTCCTCCTTCTTGTATTTCAAACATTTTCATCTAAAATGTATATATTAGTTGAGTGGAATATCACACGACCTGCTAGCAAATCGATAATAATAAAAACATTTTAATATATTTACGTAGTTTGTCGATATTCTTCTTCGAATTCTCGTAATATTTGTTCTTGAAATTCAATCTCAAGTTCTTCTATCCCGGCGTTCCATCTTTCACCTCCCATCAGATGCTCCGGTCCATACGACGCGATGTATTCTCTACACATGGGGCAGTTCCTTGATATTAATTGTCGAACGCAATCAAGACAGATGCGATGCCTGCAGGGCTGCATTATGTGTATTTGTCTTGAGTCACAAAGACAACACTCTGTGAGGATTAAAAAATTTGTATTTATACAAAGGTTCAAATCAAAATCGAAATACAAACTAAACGCTCTATGGTAATAAAACTGCATATAAAGATTAACTTTAAGAGTACCAGAAGAAATGTTTAATTGATTTATTTAGAATATATAGCTGCGTATATGTATCAGTATATATTCCGAGTAAAATCCTGGTACTCTGAAGTTTGAACATGCCTTTATTTTAGTAATTACATAAATGCTGAATATATTAAGAGATATAATGACATCCCTTAATCATAAATTATATATACTAATCTTATACGTATCAAACAGTATACCGAGTTAAGAATCGACACACAAATTCCTTAAAAATACAAATAATTGTAATCATATTTTAAATCTAATATTTGAACAAACTAATTAGTTTCACCAAGTAATGTTGAGTTTCCAGTGGCATTTGATAAAATAGAAAAAACGGTGCCGGTCGGCACTCGATTTTAACTACTATACCAAAACATCGAAAAGATAACTCATGCTCACACATTGTGAACCAAAAGGAAAATGGTGCCGGTCGGCAACTCACATTCCTTCAAGAACACAAGTGCAAGTAACACTACTATGGAAAAAATATTACATGAAATTTATATGTTCATTTAACAATTCGAAGTTGAGTGTAGAGTGGTATTTGATAAAACAGCAAAAACGGTTCCCGTCGGCACTCATTTCAACTATTATACCAAAATATCCACACAAAATTTCATGCTCACACGTTGTGAACTAAAAGGAAAATGGTGCCGGTCGGCAACTCAATTTCTTTCCAGAATACAAGTGCAAGTAACATTAACAGAAACATAGGAAGCCCGAGATGTATGAATAAGTCATTAAATTACAAGACAATGATTTATAATATAAAAATCAAAAAAATTAGTTTAACATGTGAAAAAATTAAAACGTTTGATTTTTCATCATATACCTATTTAATCTCTAACTAAATAAGAATGATTATTTTTCGTCAGATTTACGTAATTTATGGTTGACTTAAATTGGTTATTAAAATAAACAAATTCTTTTCCTAAGGGTATGTAACAAGTTAGTATATAACTTTTTAAAGGCTCAAAAAAATTATTTATTTAATAATAAATAAAAGTGAATACAAGAGTACTATAGTGACTTTTAATACAAATTAATTCTTCACACTTTAAAAAATAAATAATGATTGACAATATTTGTAAAAGTCACTACTAACTAATAAATTTATCCTTTTCACCAGGTAATGTTGAGTTTACAGTGGCATTTGATAAAATAAGAAAAAAACGGTGCCGGTCGGCACTCGATTTTAACTACTATACCAAAACATCCAAACGATAACTCATGCTCACACATTGTGAACCAAAAGGAAAATGGTGCCGGTCGGCAACTCAAATTCCTTCAAGAACACAAGTACAAGTAACAATACTATGGTAAAATTGAACGCAATAAACTTCAAAATTTAATCATATTATTAAATTATCACACCAAAAAGATGAATTTCTAAATATGTAATTTTAATTTTATCTAAGGAAACTCTTGTTAAATAATATCATTGAAATAGACGATATGCTTGGGTATTGAAGTATAGAATGTTTTTTTGAAATTAAATCTTGATTAACTAAATTACCGTGATGGTAAAATAAAGTCATGTTTTTTTCGCAGAATAAAAAAGACAATAATTATTGTTAGATGTACCTGCTTGCAGAATCTATAGAGGAAAATAATAATCATTAATGTTATAAGTAAAATACAGATATGCATCAAGCAGGTCTATCGTACTCTTTGTCCACTATGGTTGGTGGAATTGCTTGCTTTATTCTAAAATAAAGCATTTAGTTCGGAGAGACCGATATTATATAGTTTACACATATACATATCACCGCACGATAAATTCATTTTATTTCAAATAACTTGCGACTTGGTCTAATACGTCGCACTCTGGCTGGTGGTTTTTCCCACCACCAGATGAAGACGACTATCTCTCTACACTCGTTGGAGAGATCGTCGTCTCTTTTCTATATATATAGCCGCAGAACATCTAGCTGACGTCGCGGTTGATCTTGCGACAGGCGTCTAAGGTAAGATCTCCAGTTCCTTACTGAGAAGTCCAAGCTGGAGATCGAGGACGAAACGCCTTTAATTATTTTAAAAGGCCGTGCTCTGGGAAATTTCACCAACCATAGTGGACAAAGAGTACGATAGGCCTGCTTTATTCTAAAATAAAGCATTTAGTTCGGAGATATTATTTAGTTTACATATATACATATCACCGAACGATAAATTCATTTTATTTCACATAAACAAAATTAAGTCAATTTTTTTTTAAAAACTAATGACAGATTCGTAAAGTTTAAAAAAATATACATTGTTATTACTTCAGAAAAAAACATAAAAAATTTTAACACTGGGGCGTAAACGGGTGACGAAATCAATGAAAATTCCAGTTTTTAATTTTCGTTAACATAACTTTACTTAAATAGGGTTTGATCTTACTTTTTTCTTAATTCTATTTTTTTTTAATTTGTTTGGTTTGCATGTGACATTTGTAAAATCGAATGTTACGGTCTACGACTCTGATTTTCTTGATATTTCCATATTAACGAAATGTTACATTAGCGAAACGTCGCTTAATAAAATCAGTATTTTTGAAAAATTGTCATCTTTTTCCCACCACTGGCCTCCATCAGATCGACATAAAAGTTAACATACAAAAAAAAATAGTATTTCTTAAATGTACTAAAGAAAATACTTACTTCCATTTTTACCACCACGGCGTCTTTTTTTCTTCTTTATTACTTCGTCCACAACTTATGCGGAAATCGGTTCTGCAATCTCATCTTCATCTATTTCGATGTGCTCATCCTCCTCTACGAGTAGAGGATTATATGCGATGACAGGATCTGGAACCTGATCTTCTAACTCTGCTACTCTATCATCGGCAGAATCATTTTCAGGAGGTCGAATATTGAGAGGCACAACCTCTGCACGTCGAGGTCTACCTCGTCGACGCACAATGTGCTGTTCATTTTCATTTTCTGCGTTTTCGCGGCGAGGTCTGCCTCTTCTTCGAACTGGCAAATTTTCCGGACCTGGCACGATGTTCTGACGTCGTCTACCACGTCGCACAGGAATCACTGGCTGAGCTATAGGCTCAGGCATTTGCTCAGCGTCACGAACTGTTAGAAAAAACCAAAATTGTATATTTTGTATATTATAGCATGAAGTGTGTAAATAAAAATGAATATTTATCAAATTACTTAAATAGATCCCATTAAATCTTCCTTTTCTTGCCTCGTTTTCAAGGTAACCTCCTAAAAATAAACGTCAAATATTATTATCGATGATAGATCTTA